>JARVLU010000001.1:46524808-46537108 GCA_031762415.1 Simpsonichthys santanae | reverse complement strand
AGATAGATAGAGAGATAGATAGATAGATAGATAGATAGATAGATAGATAGAGTCTTGATGGTAATTTGGAACTTGAACATCATCTGCTGATCACATTTGAGTGTGAGCCCCTCCATTTGTGTGTGTGTGTGTAAACACACTCGACACACCATGGACACCTGACAAACACACTAGCACTTTGCGTGTTTGAATGGCTGCACATCTTTTGAGGCAGAGCTTTTATCTCCACCTTACTAAATGTCAGTGCAGGTAAGACGAACTCCTTTGATCCCCTTTGATCTCCCAGAGGTGTCACCCTGTTGTTATGACTGAGGCCATTTCCCTGTCCCCCCCCACCCCCCCCCCCACCATATCCTCCCAAAAACAGATTTGTTGTGTGAATAATACAGAGACCATGAGATCATCTCCGCTTACCTCTAAGTGGAAGGCATTAGCTCTAGCACTGATCATTAGATCCCAACGCAGATCACACAAGGCTGAGGAATGGTAGCTGGAGCTTTTTCTACTAACCAGGGTCTCCCTCTTGTGGCAGCTACATGAACCTGCAAACCATCAACCCCCCTTCCTTTGAAGAACCAAGAGACAAACACCACTCAAAAGTATTGTTTTTACTCTATAATTTTACAAATCTTGCACTCGGCAAAATGAATGTACAGCAGAAAACAAACATAACACAAGGCAGATGTCTGGTAGCTTTGCAGAAGGCCGTCAAGTCCAACTCAGCGGTTTGGAAAGTAAAGACAAACATAAGGCTTTTGTGACGAACAGAAACTGCTGGCAGCACGGCAACGTACGTACAATGTATGTACAGAATTCAGATTAATTTCAGTTTATGATTCTATAATTAGAAATGTGAATGTGGCTTTACTGAAAGCAAACAAAAATAGGAATCTTGATGTTGATGAATGTCTTGATTTCCATGGTGGTGAACAAAGAATTTATTTTAAAAACTGCAAGTCATTCGTGCCTTCTCTTAAGTCCCAAATACTGTATCAGCTAAAACAGATGGTTTATGGTCTTTCAGAGTCAGTGATTATTGATTACTGGTGTTTTGTATCAGGCCATAAGTGATTGACTTCTGAGGATCACAGAAGAAAAGCATGTCATTGCAGAGAATTTCCTATAAAGTAAATCTGAAGTCAAGCAGAACATGGATTTCTTATATGTATTAATTTCAAATGGATATAAATTAAATTTCTTGAGGATTAATAATTGTATTTGTTATAACAAAACAAAAGGAAATGTAGTTATTTAGAGGACAAATGTTGCTGAGGTGTAGATGTGCTCATGCAGCATTGCAAAGGTCATGTCATGTTAAGTTTATATGCCACTGACTTAAGGCACTTAAAACTCTTCAAAATTTTAGTTTCAGTCTTTTGAGTGCAAGAGGTGATGTGTTGGGATGATTGTAGAGCTCATGAGTCTTCAAAAAAAAATCAATAAACTTTTCTGTTAATTTGGTTAAATTATCATAAGATGGTGCTTGGTTGAGTTTCTCTCAAGATATTGTCGTTTGGATCTGTTTTAGTTCCCAGAATGAGGAAAAACAACGCAGGTAAAAAAAACAATAAACTTGTAATCATTTTCTAAACCACCCTGAATAATGTAAATTAGCACAATGCAACATGGTGTCAAGATCTTCACTTAAGCTGAAAAACTTATACGTCTTGAAACAAAAGTGACATCAAGTACATTACAAAGCACAAAAAAAAAAGTTAATATACAGAAAAAAAATAAAAATAAAAAACAGTACTGTCATTTCAACTTGTTCACCAACAGCACCAAAGACATTAAAACCGTGTTCACAGTTACGTCAGAACTGTACAGGAGCAGAGAACATCTGGTTTGGGTGAACAAGAAAATACATTTAATTGATTTAAAAAGAAAAAAAAAGTTAAATTAACGCTTAAATCAGCTTCTAATGTGCATAATGACATTTCACTTCACAGAAATACTAACCGGCTTCTTGCGAAGGTGTGTAATTTGTTAAATTTTAAGCAGGGCACTTGAAGAATAATTTCTCTTTCCACTGACTCGGGGTCTGCAAACTTTATGATCAAAAGAGCCATTTTTGTACCTTCATTCTCTAAATTAAACATGTCCAGAGCCACAACAACCTGTTACAACTGTGATTATCAACTTGTGGCCCATGGGCCACTTTAGGTTTGTTGGAGGAGACTTTTGTGGCCATAGGGTGACATTATAAAACTAAAAATATCTAATAATTTTTAACTTATATTGATATTTTTTAACAATTTAAGACAAATGAAAAGACCAGATTCTTTCAAACAGCGAGGAAAATAGTTGTTTAAAATAGGGATGCATATTATCTGCATGGCATCGGTATCAGCGATAGCGATAAAGTTAAATATCGGACATCGGCCATTCCATCAAAATAACTCACCGATATAAAAGGCTTCTGTTTTAAGTTTTAATTTAAGAAACTGTCAAGTATATCTATTAATCCACTACTATTTATGTGCTTTTCACTTGTCACTTATGAACAGGTTGGGTTTAGATTTGTGAAGATTCACAAATTTGCACTGTTCAAGTGTTGTCGTTGTGTTAGAGAGAATAAATGTCATGAATAAATTTGACAACCATGATCCAAGTTGAAGTGTTACATCATTTTCAGCCCCTTTTTGGCATCTGCATTTGGTAGCAAACTGACAAAGACCATGCAGAATTATGTAGAATTTTAATTCAACAGCAGAGAAAGCTGTGTAGTCTCTGTAAGTAGATCTAGGGGGGAAATTATCGGTATTGGTATTGGTTATTGGCAAAATAAGTTTTAATATGTTGGCATATCAGTTATTGGACAAAAAAAAAACAATATTGTACATCCCTAGTTTAAATAAAAGAAACTATGCAGACCTATGCAATATTTTTAATTGTTGAAAAAAATAAATAAGTATAGGAATAAAGCAAAAAAGTTATAGTAGTCGCAAATGAAATGACAGGAAAACAGCTAAAACAAGTACTTATTTAGTTTGTATAACAACCAACAAAATTCAGTTTTCTGTTAGTTTTGGTCAAGGCTTGAAAGAGCCGCTGCAGAGGAACCAAGGAGCCGCATGTGGCTCCAGAGCCGCAGTTTGCAGATCCCTGCCCACAGTGTTTGTGCTTTTTCAATGTAGATAAATACAGTATCACATGAAGTGTACTAAGTTTTTGATTTGTTCCCAATTGTTTGTGTGTGTATTCAAATACTATGTCCTGTGTACACCTTATAGGTGTGCTAAGTAAGAAGAAAGTCCTTGACATTCAGAATAGTCTTGAGCACTTGCAGCTAGTGTGTACATATCTGGAAAGTATCATGGATTTCAGGAGGGTGCTGCCCATGAAAAGCCAGGCAGCAACTGCACTAACGTCCCATCGTTCAGCAATTATTTCACCAAACAAAGCCAGAAAGGAATCAGTACCTATCTGTCTTTTCTCTTTTTTAACTGGTAGTCCACATTTTCACTTTATTAGACCTAAAATCACAAGAAAGCAAACATTCAGACATCCATTAAACGTTTTTCCCTCTCTATGTGAGAAAAACCAGCTCCATTGTCAGCCTCTGTTGTGTGTGTGTGTATGTGTCTGTGTATCCCTGCACTATCGTTGCTTTTGCCTATAAACTCGAGTGTAAGACAACACTGAAGGAGTGCTACAGCGGTCCCGTTAGAAAATGCTTTATCCAGAGCCACAGTGGGGAAAAGAAAGGCATTTCGGTGACCCAGAGGGTTTGCCATCCATCTTGTGAAGCATCTTTTCGATATCATCTTTTACATTTTTTAATGCAGTTTATTTTTCAACAACTGATCACGTCCTCAAAACGGCCATCCAAAGCCAAACAAAAGAAGAGTTTCTTTTGGTTTTAAGTGGCGAAGCGGATTTCAAAAATCAACATCCCAGCCGGAGTTGTCGTCTGGAGGCGGGTCTTCATTGTCCTCTGGGAAGCTGTCGAAGTTACTTGTGTCGACTGGTGACGTGACCTTAAAGAAAAAAAAACCTCATCTCATTTAAAGAATAAACAAAAACCCCATCAAATAGCTTTTGATTAGATGCAACTGAGAACAAAAGACCAAATCATTGTCGGGACTGTGCACTCACATTAGGAATAATAGGAGGCGTCAACGTCCCCTTCTTCAAACCCTCCCAATTAAAGCCTTCAAACCATCTGAAGGAAAAATGGAAAGAGTTGATTGCAACACAAAAACACTAAAACAATTTCAGAAAGTAATAACTCTACTTACTTGTGCTTTTGGATGTCTTTGACACCATTTTTCAAGTTTCCCAGTCTTTCACAAGGATTATCCCTTATGAAAAAAAAAAAGATACAGCTTGCAGATTACATAAATGAATAACTGTCTAAATGGTACAAGGGCCAACACCTACCTGCATAGCTTTTTGATTAGGTTGGCAGCGTTTTTGGTAATTTTCTTTGGGAATTCAATCATGTCAATACCTCTCAGAATAATGTTGTATGTTTTCATTGGATCAGGACCAGAGAATGGAGGACTATGTAAGAAGAGACCAAGATATTAGTAAAAAAAAAAAAATAGGGGCATTAGCGTGAACAGTTATTAAAATAGAGAGTTATGCGGTGAGGTATTTCATCACATGGAATAAACATAATTACAGACTTGTCCAGGCTTGTGTGTACCTGCCAGTTAAAAGCTCAAACATGAGGATCCCCAGAGACCAGTAGTCGGCTGAGATGTCGTGACCCTTGTTCAGAATGATCTCCGGTGCTACATACTCTGGTGTCCCACAGAAGGTCCATGTTTTTTTCCCAAACCCAATCTTTTTCGCAAAACCAAAGTCCACCTAAGGGCAAGAGAGATTTTGTTCAAATTCTATTAAAAGCACAATCAGAATTTGGATATACTTCTTCCCACATTAATCCTTATTTGATACTACTAATATTCATGCTTTAATACAAAGTTGGAAAAAGTTACAACACATGCTTTAATAGAAGGCAGCTTGGTGTTTTGTAAAGCAGAGACTGAAACAGTCTGGAACACTAAATAACCCAAGTGGATATGTTTTTAAATTTATTTATAGCTAGTATGAGAAAATTCATTGTAAGACCAGAGAGAGAGAAGATTTCTGCTGTTTGCATCACTTAGATGTCTGGAAAAATCACACAGACAACCTTGTTAGGATGGTTGGTGATTACATATTGATTTCTTACCAGTTTGGCATAACCCCTGTGGTCCAATATAAGGTTTTCTGGTTTCAGGTCTCGGTAGATGATACCTTTGGAATGCAGATAAGCAAAGGCCTCCACCACGCAGGCTGTATAAAACCTGGTGGTTGAGTCTTCAAAAGAACCCCTGGAAACACAGCAGGACAACCAAATGGAATGGTTAAAAAAATAAGTGAATATGCACAACGACTGTAGAACTGTTTAAGGTTTACGTAATTAGTAAAATAGAAAACCATATGCATTGATATACTCGCTCTACTTTTAAGTATTTAAAATACACATTTTTAGAACTGCTGTTGTGGAGCTTACCGGTCTCGAAGGATGGTCCACAGTTCTCCTCCTAAACACGCTTCCATCAACATGTAGAGGTATTTACTATCTTTGAAGGTTCTATATAGTCTAAAAAAAAAAAAAAGTTTATCCAAATCAGCCATAAAAAAACATAAATAGCCGACAACATTTGAAATGGGGACTAACAAGTATGGTGGACAAAAGTAAAAAAAAAATAAATAAATAAATTAAAAAAAAAAAAAAAAAAAAAATGGATTAACACCAATAAATCCTTTACATGTATTTATTGATAGAAGAACGGATGAACGCGCATTTTTCACTTCTCTAGGGGTTGTATTGCCATTTATGAATAACACCTTTTCTTTATATTTTAAAGGTATGCATCAACCAGTGGCAATTTTAGCCTCTTTCTGGGGAGTGCTCAAGTTCGTCTAAATTTTAACCCAGCACCTCTGAAAAATAAAGTAAAAAATAAATAAATAAATAATACATTTGAATACAACAGTGATAAACAGAAAGTACCACATGATCATCTGTACGAAGGTCACTGCAGGTATGCTTCATGATTGAATTACAGGTTAATGCTTAAAGCTAGTTGTGTTTTGTTTTACAGCTGTTGCAACTGCTGGTATGTTATGTATGTTATGATCGGTAACACTAAACCGATTTTTGTACAAAGTGTTTATTAGGTTGTTTAATATAAAACAATGCACTACGTCTGTAGCATCTTAGCTAGTGCATCTGTATTGCAGGCTGCTAACTTAGTACTACTTCTTGTTGTACTATCAACTCTAAAATAATTTACTTGTGTAGGTAAACGTACTGTAGATGTTTAACAACCTGTTAAAATACACCAGAATGCAGGAAATGGCTTCTACTTTATTAAAAAAAATTTGGGGGGAGGACCCCCAGACCCCCCACAAACCAGGGTGTGCCCTCAACATTATGAATGCTTCTGATGCCAATGGCCAAGAGCCATTGTCAGCACTTGGGGTGGGGGTGGGGGTGGGGGGGGGGTAATCACCACTGAAGGTAGAATCGCCCCTGGTATCAATCCACAACATCCTTTTCATTTTGCAACTGGCACCATGCAGTAACCTCCAAAAACCTCAACTAGATTTGGTGCATATCAGTTTACTTTGGCTTCATTAGATCTGTTGACTTCGAACATCTACTTCTTTCATCGTATGCTTTGTCAAATACTAAGCTTGTATTTTATGTGTCTATTTCAGCCACTGCTTTTTCCCGGGCTTCATAAAAACTTTATTGTCAGGTCAGCTAAAGGGGAAAAAAAAAAAATCATTGCATGTTTTCATATGGATAAAAGCGCCTCGTCAATGGTAAATTATATATGAGTATTGAACCAAGTTTTGGGAAAGCATTTGTATCCCAAATTTCAATACTGCTGCAGCTTGGGTTTGATGTGCAAACAGAAGCATGCTGAAGCTTCTGGATTGTGTTTTCTTTAAGGATTTTAGTGTCATACATGTTCAGGCAGTCCCTCACCATGTCAGGACAGCTTCAACTAGACACATACCAAGCCCAAATGAAGAAATCTGCAGCATATAAATGCTTTATTATAACTAAGATTAACCTTTAATTGAAGTTAAATACCTTTGCTGTAGTGATCAGACGTAAAATGAATTTAATTGCAGGTTTTGTTTGTTTTAGAAAACCTTTACTAACAAGATCTTGCTCAGCCCGTCCCACAGAAAAAAATAAAATAAAACAATTTTTGCAATTAAATCCAGGTGCTCCTGGCTCCAAGTTAACAAAGCAAAGATCTTCCAGAAATGTCAAGCATGAAAAAATATGATCCACGTGGCCTTTTTAATCACTGTTCAGGATGTGTACCTAACAATAAAGTCAGAGTGGGCCTCTTGCATGATGAGCTTCTCTGAACGAATGTGCTCCTGCTGCCTCGTGTCGACAATATGCCGCTTCTTCAGGATCTTCATGGCAAAGGTCTTGTTCTCGTCACTTTTGAGTTGAACCTGGGAAAGTAGTGGAGATTAAACAAAAACATGCTACCTATGGATTTCTTCTCTTCATTCTGATGTTGCATTGCAGTGTCCCATACCAACTCAACGCGTCCGAAGCCACCAACCCCCAGAGTGTCGATGATGTTAAAGTCGGCCAGGTTGAGAGTGAAGAAAAATGCATTCTCTGCCTCATACCTGTGGTGCCAGAGAAAAGCAGGGGGGGGAAGAAAACATGGGGAAAGGATTAGAGACAAGATGAAGGATGAAAGAACGTGTAATCCACATTCAACAACCTGTGAAAAAAATAAATATCCGTTTCTCCCTGAGCTCATTTGTTTGCAAATCTTAGGGGGATTTAAAACACAGTAATCTATCAAGGATGTTTTTGAGGATGTGGAGTGTATAAACGCTAACACGTGAACAGGAAGTGATTGCGCTGAGTGAGTCCCCTGGCAAATCGTCTTGACCCTCTGTTTGAACACAGGCTGTCCCCATTCTTGACAGGAAAGAGCAAAAGTGGACTATCAGTCTCTTCTGTTGGCTGTGAAGACATATGCCTTGGCTCTACCACGGAACACCTCAACATGCAACTGTTGACCCGCGCATGCTGGCGGCATAGATTGATTCCACGTGTCCATCCCATATCCCCAGGTGGCCCCTGTCTTTTCTGCTGGTTGTTCGATCCAGACAGCGTTTCATCAGCTCAGTCTATGGCTCAGTGAGCTTAGGACAGATCTGAGACTGGAGGCTTCCTCAGACTTCAGCGTCTGACTTTTGATTTATTTATTTTTTTTACATAAAAACAGCTTGACAGCATGTTAAATAACAGGCATTTAAAAAGTCTTCAGGAAAAACTTGTTTGAATTCAGGTAATTGCCTTCATTTGGAGGATTTAGGCTTAATTTAAATAAAAACATGTACGACAAAACCAGATTTTATGAGCCCTGTGCATTGAGCTGGCACGTGTTGGCTTGTTACTGAGCGCAATGTTTCTCAGAAAACAAACCGGGTTACCAGGACGCTCACGTTTTATTTGTGTCTGTGTAGGCACTATTACCATCATGTGACATTTCGAGATGATCCTTTCATCTTCCCACCCTCCCCTCATCAGCACTGGCCCAGAAAAAAAGCAAGTAAAAGAAATTAATTCTGCGATAACCAAAAGTTAATCATATTACTTTTTTCTTTCAATGGGGGTCAGAATTACTAATAAAATTGAGTAGAAAATGTAGATTTATTGATGAACATGTGAAAAACACTATACTGTGTCACAGTTCTGTCAATGAAGACTGTTTCATGAGTTCTTCCAAGATATGAAAGAATTCAATTCAGTTTATTTATATAGTGTCAAGTCTCAACAGAACTTTTTTTAACAAAAACATTCACATAGATTTTAAAAGAAGCAAATTAGTAAAAGTTATCTATCTAAGGAAGTCATCATAAAGATTTCAAAACAAGGAAATTTACAACATAATTTTGAAATGGTTTAATAGTACTGTAATAGTGTTATTTGGCCAGCAGGTGGCAGCATGCTCATTTTTAAAAAACGCTTCGGGTAACTACAGTAAAAAGCTAAACCACAAAATTAACTTTTTGTTTTGAGTGTCATGAGAAGTGCGTTAATATATTCAGTTCTGCAGGAACACTGATTACTTTTATAGGAGGAAACAAAAATACATGGAAACACTCGTTTTCTTGTATTGACTGTGTTTAAAATACAGTACTGTACTGCAGTATTTCACTTTATCCCAATTAAATACACACAGGCCCTGTCAGAATCAATGAAAACAAAGATCTGTGCACGTGACTGAGACATGAGATTATCAGAATCTAGAATATGACACTGGCAAACAGATCCGATGGGACTTGAACTACACAACAACCTAAACAGATGTTATGACCCTGAACTTTAATGAACACTAACACAGTCCTCAGCAGCATTCAACGTTGCAAAGTCATCCGGATTAATTATACATCTTTAAGGTCCATTAGGTGACACTAAAACAACATGTTACTTATTCATGTTATCTGGAAAATCCATTACTTGGTCGGCTGTTTCCGCCCACAGGTCAAGTGGTGCCCCAGTGGGTGATAATCTGTACATCTGAACAGATGAGGTCATAAAAAATGATGCAATCCCCCATGGTAAGTGTGTGAGAGAGTATTTCACGTGCAAGTGTGTGTTCTCTGCTTTTACTCTTGCTTATTTTTGCTCCCGTTCTTCTTGGTCCAGGGAACAACAAGAAAACACCCGTGATCTTAGAGCTGACACTTTAAATGCAACTTTTATCTAAAAGAATTTGCTTCTTACTGAACTTTCACATTCGCACAACAACACATGAGAAAAACTGCATCATGCAGGGTTGTATTTTCTCATTATGTTTTAGTCACTTTTTTAATGAATAAAAAAGAATAACAATTATATGTGAGTTGAAATGCCAGCTTGAAAGGATAATTAATGGGACTTCATTATTTAAAAAAAAAGAGAAATGTAAGCAGCGTTAACCTATTTGAGGAAAGTCAACTTTACAAGTTTAACATCAGAACAAAGAAACTCGTTTTAGCTGCTCCTTACATGGAAGCTAGGGATGACAGGACCAAAGGTAGCCCTCTAACATTTAAATAATATTCACCAATTCTCGCCTCGCCTTCAAAAGAAGCAGGCTTTACACGTGTTTCAAATGGTGAAATGTAATGTCAAACATGTCTGCTCTACTTTGTAGAACATGACGCTTCTCCTGAGAACAGAACCGGTTCAGTCAGAAGCAACGCGTGCATGCAGTGCAGTCTTCAAAGAGCAGAACTGTCAAACTCTCAGAGAGCAGCTGGAGTTTGCTGTGCAGTTACAGCGCCGCTGAAATGTATCTATTGGCTGCGGCCAATTAGAGATTGTTTCCACCACCGTGGGATCTTGACTCAGGCATTCCTCACCAAGAGACAAATGTGCTCTGCTGGGGGAGGCAGCATGCAGGCAGGAAATGTTATAAACTATGCAGAAAAGATATAATTTCT
Source organism: Simpsonichthys santanae (assembly GCA_031762415.1). Taxonomy (NCBI): domain Eukaryota; kingdom Metazoa; phylum Chordata; class Actinopteri; order Cyprinodontiformes; family Rivulidae; genus Simpsonichthys; species Simpsonichthys santanae. The sequence goes on along the minus strand of JARVLU010000001.1, from coordinate 46,526,626 downwards.
TCACAGATTTGCAGAGAAACAAACTTACCAACCTAAAGACAGTGAGATTGGAAGAATGGGGTCAGGAATGTGCACTGCAGGTTTGTGTTTCTCACACATCTGCTGGCTGAGAAATCGTGTGGATGAATGCCGCCTTCCTGATTTGTCACAGCGACTCTTTAATAGTCAGTGACTGATGCTACCGCTCGTTTTTTGCTGAGTAAATGCCACAGACTTGCAAAAGATTTCAACAGATTGCTAAAAATTCAAAACAAAAGAAAAGTCTAGCGTGTGTGTTGCACATCTTTATCTCTCTGTTGGTTCTCACCTTGATTTCTGACAAAGTGCACAATGAGTGAAAATGTGTCATTAGATGTCTGAATCAACCACATTTATGCTAACATAAAACTGTACCTTATATGGTGCTCATTTAGTGCTTCTATTGTGATTATTAATAGTAATATTGATATAATTATTAATGAAAACATAAAAATCTACCAGGAGGATTCTGCTATTTGGTTTGTTACACGTATTGGAGGTGGACAATATTGCTTCTGCTTGTGGCTGTTATCAAAATATCTCAAGAGCCATGAGACAAACTTTAATGAAACTTGCAGAAAGTAATCATTGAACTGACATCTAAACAGATGAACTTTTGGAGTCAGTCTGATTCAACATGTCTGTCACAGCCAACTAACCATAAACAAACAAACAACAACAAAAAAGATCAGTTTTCTCTTAATATTTTACACATACCGTACTTTTCGCTGTATAAGTCACACCTTTTTGCATAACTTTGCATGCCCTGCGACTTATAAGGCAAAGCAAGATCTGACGATTTCATTCATTCTGACATAAATATTGAACACTATAATTTTCAGCTGCTAGAGGGCACTCGACTTATATGGCAAGCCAAGTGTCTCATTAATAGGTAAAAGTGGCTATTAATGAGACACTTAGCTTGCCACACAATGCCACCTTTGTCTCACTCCGGAAGTCCTGGAGCAAACGTCAAATCAGCTGCATTTCGCCGCACACCCAGGTGAAATGCAGCTGTTTTGACCATTAAAGTGCATTTATTAAGGAAAAATTAAACTGACACACACCTTTTCTATAATTTTGAGCAAACAAATAATTGTTTTTAAGTGTTAATTTTGTTAAATTCTTATTAAAGTCATCCCGTGCAAACTCCCGCGGCCGCCATTTGGCAGCCAATCGATTTTTGGCACAACACCAGCCCAGGTTTCCGTGTGGTCAGCGGTGATGCATAACAAATGCAACCTATATGGTGAAGCAACGTATTTATGGTTGTTTCTACTTTATTAGACATTTTTGGACTGATGCAGTTTATACGGCAGTGCAACGTGTACAGCGACACGTACGGTAATCTGAGAACTAACAGATTGTGCATGATCTTTGTTGCCATTCTGACTGGTTATTGACTATTAAAATATCTAATAAACCACAAGATGTATTTCATTTAGACCAGGGGTGTCTAAACATTTTTATAGGTGGGCCAGAACTGTCTAGATTAAAGATCCTGAGGGCCAGAAAAATCTGAATTCAAGAAAGAAAAAAGAAAAAAGAAAATAAATTTAAAGCGTAATTTTTTTTTTCTCTCCTCATTTTAACAACTTGAATAACATTCTGGAGAAAATTTAAAAGTTTAGTTTAAGTTAATGTAGATCCAGAATATTAAGAGCCTCATAAACATTAACTTTTTTTTTTTTTTTTTTTCAAATACAGGTAGTCTTCGACTTATGAACGGGTTCCGGACTTAAGAACGGTTCGTAACTCGATTCTGCCGTAACTCGGATCCGAACGCACATGGCGCCGTAA
>JARVLU010000001.1:46451166-46471491 GCA_031762415.1 Simpsonichthys santanae | reverse complement strand
TGAGGTGTGATGACATCACTGGGGGCGGCGCCGTAAGTCTGAGTTGCCGTAAGTCGATGGCGCCGTAAGTCGGGGACAACCTGTATATATATCTTGCACTATGTCCTGCCAGGGGCACAGTGTGAAAGTTGCAAAAAAAGACCTCACACATAAACAGCAACATACTAATGACATCATAATACAATCATGCATGAGGAGGCCGACAAAGATGGTGAGTTGTCCGTGGACACGGCCAGAAAGTTCCATATTCCTGATAAAGATGGTGCAGTGTCTATCAGCCAGCTCAGCTCTGATGCAGGCCCACAGATGTCCTCAGGAAGGGAGTGGGTGGGGGAGGGGGAGCAGAGCAGAGCTTGTTCACATAAAATCCAGGAGAAATTTGATATACTGTAGTTGGCCTATTCAAGGCCAAGCACAGAAGCCAAATTCAGATAACATTTGTTTTGGTACAGGCCAACTATGCTTGACTTTTTTTGTGTGTGTCTGCCTTCATAGTTCTGCTGGTATATCTCAATGGCGACTCCAAAACAGCCATATTCTGAGTTCGCTCTGCCAGGCTGTACTCATAGCCTTCTCCAAGGTCAACTCCTTCACGCCAGTGAGTTCCAGGAGTCACAAGTGGCTTGCAATGCTCAGAAATCACATCCAGCTTAGCTTATAAAGAATCTGAGTCTGAGAGCTCGAAGTATGGCACATCCCTTCACACAAGCCAGGCATCCTCACAATTGCCAGAACCACTGCCTACATCTTCTGAATTTGTCAATATACCAGATACCCGCCAACTAAAAAAAGCAGAAATCCTGTTATCATAAATCCAATTATGTCTTCTACATCCTCAACAGACAATATGGACAGACACATCATCTTCCACTGACCCCAGGCATCCATAGTGTATCCAGCTGCAAGTGTCCCTTCAGGGCACGAGGGCTCTCCTTCACCCTGTCTTCTCATTGAGAAAACTTGAGAATTTGGTACTTGCATCAGTATTCACCATCCTCGGCTTCCGTTTTTCATGTTGTGTTTACAGTTCATGTAAGCTTTTTGTACATACAAGCTCCATGTCTTTTCTCCTAGTTTTGGTGTATTTTGCTGGCAGTGATACAGCGCCACATACAGGTCAGACATAGTTATTACAGCATTTTGAGTTATTTCCAACGTTCCAGTGTGGATAAAAAAAAAATTGTTGAAAGTATATTGTGTTTACAAACATCAAATAAAAATTTGTGGGTAAAATACAAAACATTTCCATGAAATAAAGCCAAAATGGGCTTTTGTTCCCTCTAGTAATTGTTGTCATTTATTCTGGTGTATTTTAAACCAATTGTGGGTGAGGAAGTGTGAATATAAAGGAGGTGACAAAAGTCCAGCAAGAGGTGTTAAAAGCAATGATAAACACATCAGTAATGGCCAGTGGTGAATTATGTCTTTCACTACATTATTTACTTGCTGAAATTTATAAAAAAGAGTCCAGAAAACGCCCAGAGTTTGCATTAACATCTGTTGTTGTTTTTTTATGTTCCCTGTAGGGGTAATGTCAAATCTAAATGCACCATTCATGAAAATGCAGATACTTGTAATAGGTTTTTATTTATACCTATGGTACTTTATTTTATTTTAAAACAAATCACAGCTTTTTGTTCATTAGCACATATTGCTAACATCTGTACCTCACCAGGGGATACCATAATGGCTTCTCTGACCATAAATTAATTTCTACCTGATTGTTCTCTTTGTCATCAGTGACACAATCTTAGGGCTGTGTTTTGCCATGTGCATATAATTATTATGACTTTCAATGTGAAAACTTCTGCGTTGATCCATTTTTGTTATTTTTAAAAAATGGCATACCTTGGCAGATTGCCTTTATGCTACATAACGTCAGGTCTATGTGCTTTTAAAATGTTCAGATTTAAATAATAGTGTAGGACTTACATATGTGGACATAAAAAAAATTAATGGCAAACATCATATTTTAGGTTGAAAAACCTAAATATGTGAAGGGATAATGTAATTTCTGTGAGGGCTGCAGAACAATAACAGTAATCTGAACAAGTAGGCAGACTTTAACCTCCTAACACAAAAGTGTATAGCTCAGTATTTATGAATCACCTGTTCGTGAAGCAGAGTCCCACAGGCCAACAAGCATACTTGGAAAAATGGAGCAATTTACTTGTGGTTTTCTTGGCTGTTCTTAGAGGGAAATAATGTATTTAAGAGTTCCCCAGGAGTCAGAGGATAAATGTCAAATATGTAAGATCAATATGAGAAAGGAAATGTTATTCTCAGATGAATATCTGAGCATATGATGTACACATATAGTCTTGCGGCATATATGTATCTAACATGCTGTGGTGCATGCTTATGGTATATTGAATGATGCTCTTCTCTCTGTATGGCCTTTATGGCCAGGTGATTTAGCTCAGCTGACTCCAAGGTCTTTGCCTCAGGTGGACGAGTTTAAGTAGCTGGCCTCTTGTTCACTAATGATGGTAGGATGGAGGGGGAGAGGGATCCATGTGTAATAATATAGGGCAAGATATTAATTGCCTTATGATACATCAATTAATTATTCAGGGGCTTTGTCCGTAGAAATTATGGCTTTGATTTGGTTGATCATAGTGAAGAGTTGAGTCAAAAGGCAAAACCGTAGATTTACTGGTCTGTCTTAATTCCAGCCCTAGAGATAGGGTGTAGAGCTCTGTCATCCAGAGGGAATATCAAGTAGAGTTGCTGCTCCTTCACATTGAAAAGAGTATGTTGAGGTGGTTCAGGCATCTGATTACGATGCTTCCTGAATGCCTTCCTTTGGAGGTTTTCCAGGCATGACCCACTGGAAAGAGACCCCAGGTTAGATCAAGAACTCACTGTGTATCTTCTCTGGCCTGAGAGTCACTGGGGAGAGGGATATCTTTGTTTCTCTCCTGGACCTGTTGCCTCTGTGGTCCAGCTACAAACAAGTGGTGGAAGATGGAGATGACTTCACTCTGCTCATCAGGATCTGAACATTGAAGACTGGCGAAAAGTTGCTCACATGGGCAGTGAGCCATTATGTAGTTTTTGAACTGGGTTGTGTTTGTGTATTTTTATTTATTTATTTATTTTGTGAACAGGAGTTAGTTATCTCTGTTTTGGAGACAGACATGTGCTCAAGGTGTTTAGGCTGGTGATAGTCAGGAGCTGTTACTTTCTAAGAAAAGGATGTTTTGTTTTTTCTTTTTATGGGTTAGTTTTTGAATCTTGTTTCTTATTTTAATTTAGATTTATGAACTAAAATAAACCTGTATTTAATTGCTTTGTGAATTTTTGACTTTGTGGTAAATCCATTTTACTTTTTTTATCAAGTTGTTCTTGTCTCTTCATTCATTCCAGTACCTTGATGAATTGCAGGCACTAGCGTAACATTATTTTCAAGGCTTCAACAAACTGGCTATAATTCTGTATTTTCTCAACATAACAGAATCTCAGTCTAAAGCTTATGAGTGAGAATTTTCAGGCAGCTCACAATTCAGTTTGTTTAATATTCAGAGGGCTGTGATTCAATGATAAAACAAATATTGGTGCATTTTAATTGGCCAGCTTCACCCTGCTGCATTTCCTCATGTGTTCCTCAAACTTGATGGTTTTAAAGCACAGTGTGTGTCCCTTGCTGTGCTGTAAAACTACAAATAAAAGTTTCCTAGAAAGTTGTCATCCTATTTTAGTGTTTGTTTTACATTTATGCATGCATATCTATACATACACTATTATCACGTGTTAACCCAGTTACTGTCTTTCCAAGTCCCATGTATAAACAGCAGACGTATTCCCTGAGGTGCACAGACCTCCCACAACAATTCTGTTATCCAGTCAAAAAATAGGACAGGCCAATTTGAGTCTTAGTTGAAACTCTTCCAACAATAAGTATATGTGCTAAATAAATTTTTTAAAAAGCGTAAAAGTATCCTATTTTAACTACAGTACAATGTGAATAAAAAGGGACTAATACAACAAACAGTTGATAAGTTTACCATAATAATAATAACAATGTTATTATTAATAATAATAATAATGCTTGTTTTTACAAATAGCTTAAGACTTCACATAAAAAAGTAAAAAAGCTCCAATGAATGTGATGAAATGTGTTGTCAGTATAAAACGCTGCAGGTACCCTACATATGCTGCTGTATTCATTCGTACCCATCTGCTCACACAGACTCATGTTCAGGCTGCTGTTGTTACGCCGTATTGTTTTACATAACTAGTGTTTAGTGTATATCTTAGATGTTTTACCAAACCGTTTGGTGTTCATTTAGTGTATTTCTTAGTATATATCTTAGATCCTTATACAGTATACTGTTTCTTTCTATACTGTATATTTTTGCTATTGTGTGTAACTGGGACTCTGTGTATACAATTTTGTCCCACCTCATGCACCACATGTAGTGAGAACGACAATAAACCTATTTGAACGTGAACATATGTTATTTTTTTGTCAAACCTGATTGTGCTGCACAAATATGTCTATGTGGATAAAAGAGTGAGTGCTGCAGATAGACAGGAAGTGTGCTCTGAGTGTGTGTAAATGTGTGTGTCCACTGCTGGGAAATACCCACCAGTACTCTAATGATCCCATTCAAACCCATCTCCGGATATCTTTTATTTAATTGTGCCTGGCTTCCCTCAGAATTATTCATAATATTGTTATTGCTTGAAAAATAATTTACTGTAGTAATAAATTAAGCAGCTCACGTGAACAAGATGAGCTCCTTAGTGAGTGATAATGTCTAATGGACTGAGATGAGCTTTTTCTGACAAATGTCTTTAAGATGGAGGTTGCAGATAATTTCTCTCACTGGTTACTGGTATTACCTGGAAGTGACATCGCTTTCCTAAAAATGGCCGTTCCAAAAATAATGCCAGGATTCCCAACACGCATTCATACACACCGGGACTGAACAATCCGCATTTATGTGTGTGTGTATGTGTGTGCTGTGTTCTGGTGTTAGGTTTATTTATAGGCACTAGTAGTGCAGAGCAAGTGCGACCCAGGAATTTTCCATTAGCACTGTGTAACCTCCATCTCTGCATCCACACTGATGTGCATCAAGCAGCAGCATGTCAAGTCATTCACGCTTTGGGTTCCAACAGAACCCAGATTGTTAGAGAAATTCCACTTGAGCCTGGCAACACTATAAAGTTACTTGTGCACGTATAAAAAAGTAACAGCCACTTGGCAATCACACGATTAGTGTCGAGTCTTTGCCCCCACAATGCAGTAAAACACACCATTAGCAGGTCTAACTGTGAAAAAATGGATCACATAAAAGCCCGGCTCTGTGGTGTCTGCAGGTACTTTCAGGTTAAATCAACTTCAACTACAACAAATTGTAACTGAGCTTTATTTCAGGACAAATGTAAGCTTTTATTGTTACTCCAGAACTCTTCACACGAATAATGAGGATAGAGACATATTTTTAAATGTGGATGAACTGATGACTAACCATTTACTCAACATTTATTACAAAGTTGTATTTTTTTCATTGTTTGTGCTTCAATATTTATTGCAAAATCTGCACCTTCTTATTCACCTAGGGTTAAAAGCAAAGAGTATAGGTTATCAAAAAATGTCCAGAATCACAATAATTGTTTGTGATATTGTGATTCTGGAGTTTGGTAGACTATATGTGCAGGCGGGACTAGGAAAACTCAGGATTTAAAGTGGAATATATTTTAATAAAGCAAAACCAAAAGCTGACATGCAGCAAATTTACAAAAAAATCTTAGGGATGACTCGGATGAAGACTGAACCATCATGCTATACAAGACACTATGTTTACATGGACATAAGTAATAGGATTAAACAGCCATTCAGAATAAAAATGTGTCATGTATACACCCAATTTGGATTATTCTGAGCTGATTCAGCTCGATCCGAATGAATTTGTAATCCAAATGAGAGGGGTGGTTTATGCAGATTAATAATCCGAACAGTGTGCATGTCAACACTTCATCTGATCATTTTATTCCTATCGTGGAAAACTGACCTGACTGCGCATGTGCGACCTGTCGACCTCACGTATTTCCACCTAGCTACGTGCTAATATGTCGGGGAAGTAAATCTGGTCAGTGAGCGACACAACATTTCTACTAAAAACTTTGAAAAAGCCCTAAATAATCTGTATTACCTGTAGCTCAGTCAGGGAGTGCAGTAACGTCTCCACCGTCATTAAAACCTGTCGCGGGTCCATTTTGGGTGCTCGGGTTTACGTTCATCATGGAAGTAGAACTTCTGTGTTTACCACTGTGCATGTCAGTGCTTCTGTTCTGAATAGAAGCTCGCTGCATGTGAACGCTCGTCATGAATGGACTGTGCCCATGTAAATGACACATTTGGATTATTTTATCCAAATACGTTTCAATCCGATCAAATAATTTTGTGCATGCAAACATAGCGAATGCCATTGAGGACCACAGACGCAGACTAACGAACAGACAAGGACAAACACCTGGGGAAGGACAACAGGTGGCAGAGGCAGGAGCTGATTACGAGAGGGAGAAACACCGAGAGCAGGACAGAAGACACAAGGATTACACAAACACACACAGATCCTCTCAGTTGTCGTTCCAAGTGGTGAATAAAACGTAATTTTTATCAAGGCACAGTTCAAAATGGCACCACATTGAATGATATTTTGAAATGCTGCCAAGGTCTTCAATGTACTCTAGTATTTTGATCCTGCCAGAGTTTTATTTATTTATTTATTTATTTTACTGTCTCTCATTTCCAGACAGAATAAGCCTATTTTTTTTGTCTCCAGACCTTTGACGCTTCTCTTTCATTCTGCTGTCACCGCTCCACTTTGTCTCCCACTCCTACCTTCGTCCTCTTTCTTCTTCAGCCAGAGTCTCCCCAAGTGGTGTCATGCATAAATAATACAATATGGATTTGATGGCAAAGGAACTTTTCCTGTACGGTCTCAGGTGGTGTGTTAAATCTTCCCTCGTTTGCCCAAACTGGCCAAGCCAAACCCCAAATGAGGCCATTGTTTCACACTTAAGTGTCTGTATCTAGAAACTAAACATGACATATTGATTGTAGAGCTCGCTAAGGGCACTGCACTGCCTGGAAGAAAGTGTGACTCCAGATGCATGTGTATCTTATTTTAAAGGATTTTATCCTCCGAGGAAAACACCAGCAAAGTGCTCACACAGAAAAGATGAAAGAGGGAAGATGGGAAAATCCGTGTCAACCCCTCAGGGAAATTTCAATCATGCAAATGAAACAATGAATACAAATTAAAGCATCTCTTGCAATATTTGGACGATTTTGCAATTTGTTGGTCTAACTTTAAAGCCATGCAGTGTTGCTCAGTTTTCTAACAATAATGTTTTTTTTTGTTCTGCAAATGGTCCATTTTAACTTGGTTTTGTTACAGTTTAAGAATTATTTTTAACACAGCTGATTGGATATGTTTAATTATGTATTACTTCAATGATTAGACTTTCATTTGTGAATTTTATATAAATGATACATTTTAGAAAGGATGATTTGGCGCCTTTCCTGCGGCTAATAAAGATGAAGGTGTTTAAATGGTGCAGCAGTATAAATATGTGGAAACTGTTGACTTTTGTCGAAAATCTTTGTACGAAGCCTTGTCAGAGCTCTGTGGTTCCGATGTGGACTTTATAAGAATGTTTCATTCGTGTTTGATAGGTTACATTTTAAAGTTATTATTTGTTAGTTTGGACTTCCTATGTAAGTCCAGAATCAAATTTTTAGGTGTAGTCAGGATTTGCATGAAATTTCTGGCACAGCTCTACAGAACCTCACAGACCAACAGGCAAATAAAAAAGGCCCGACTGATCCTGGAAGATCCTGATCACAGATTTCAGTTCGCTGCCATCTGAAGGCAGGGATCTGTTGTTAAACTGCAGGACGAAAAGCCTAAAAACATCCCTAATCCTCCTGCAGTCAAGCTTCTTAATAAACATAGTGATTTTAGTGTTAAGATTTTAATTTTTTGTCTTGTCATGTGTATTGTTTGAACATTGGTTGTGAACAAATTGCCCCTATAGGGGAAAATGAAAATTAAATACTGTAACTTGAAGATATTTTACTAAAGTGTTCTGTCACAAAATAAAACAGATACCAAATTTTACTTTATTCTGTTGCGTGAAACATATGTAATATACAGCCTGCAAATGAATACAAATTCCACAAATACTCCTCCACAATAAATAAATGTGATTTTTGCCAGTGACATTGTGTACAGCCATTCTGAGTACAGATGAATCTGGAAGGCAGACATGTTCATTGTGTTACACTATCTTTAAATTAACCTTTCAAACAAGTGATTTTATAATGTTAACATAGAAACAATGAAATACTGGAAAGATGTGCTATTTTTCTCAGAATTCTTTGAAATAGTTTGTCACTAGATTTTACATAAGTCAACGCAATAAGATTAACAACTTGAAAAAAAAAATCTAAATATGTTGCCCAACGTGTCTGAAGGACTTTATCACCTTGAGGACCATCAAAAGACATGGACCCAGCAAGATAAGAACCACTTCACATGTGTGAAATCGAAGACGTGCTGTGGTGTTGCTAGTCAGACGTGGCGCTGACGAAGGAGCATTCAGATGTCGATGAGAGGCAGTCACAGGGGAGGCTGAGCTGTCTGACCCACAGACTGTTGGAAGCAGGCGACACAGGCAGGAGACTTGTCCATCTTCATATGGTGACAGTGCTGAGTGACTCGAGAGTGACAGTGACAGGAGTGGACACGCTCTCCAGAGACCACAGGTTCAAAGAGTAATGTTTGATCAGGAAGAGGGGGAACTTCTTTACACACAGAAGAAAGTATTTAAAGATTGAAGCAAAGTGAAGCTGAGCTGTGGTTTTGTGCACCAGAAAGCCTCCAACATGAAGGAGACACTGGAAGAAGAAGTACTTCTTTGTGTAACAAGAGAAGTCTCCGTTGGGATTGAGGTGGTTACAAAAACACCTATGATGGGTGGCCCCAGAGGACTCCATGAAAGGATTTATGAAGTCCATGTGCATGAAGTGCTGGGCCAAGCAGCATGGTGCCCACACAGAGGGAATGGAATAACATGAGCTTTAGATTCCACAATGAGTTAGTCAGTCTGCAAGAGCTGCCGAGGATATAGATGAAAGAGTGGCGAGGACACGAAGATAGACTCGCAACAAAAAAGAATCTAAAAACGGTTTGGTGTGTATAGAAGTAACTGAACCCATGAGAGTTACAACAATAAAAGGAGAATACGTTTCCTGATAGAGGACTTTGTGTCCTAATATTACATCATCATTTTGAGCTGATCGAGGCTAAAGGAAAGGACGTGGCTCATTTTTATACTTGGTCTGCAAAGAAACACTAGAAATTGTTCTTACTCAAATCATTTGAAGTACTTTGTTCAAAGCATCTAAAAAGTGACTTGTTGTTGGTGAAAGCCTCCAACAATGTCCAGATCTTCACATTAGACCTTTTTTTTTTGTTACTTATACTTCAGCTGTAAAATGATGGAAGGAAAATACTGTCCGCAGTAAAAGAAACCAATTTTCTTGGTCCCACAATGAACAGGTTCTTCATTTTTAACTCCAGAGATAATTAGTTATGGATATGACTTAGGAGATGAAGGGATGTAATTGAAATCAGCTGAGGATACATCCTCTGACAGAGGAGCATTCACAGAACAAATGAAATGGCTTGATTGGAGGTTCAGCATCTACGCTCACTATTAACTGCATGATTGTAACAATCCTGGGTTCCTCGTCTATTTTGTATTCATTATTTTTATTTTAGGGTTCAAATGTTTTCCTTTTTTTTTTTTTCTATTTTCTGAGATTTATTTGTTCATCCGTGGGTATTTCCTGTCCAGTTTGTGTCCTGTGATTTTCCCAATTGGTTTCTGCTCCTCTGTGCTGCCACTTCCACCTTCACCTGTTCTCCATTACCATTAAACCACCTGTCTCCAATCTCCTCATCAGCCCCAGTCCTCCCAGACTTCACCTCACCTGCAGTCCTGCATTGTGCCTCCATGCCCTGTCTGGATCTCCTCTGTGTCTTCTTAAGATTTTTATTTGTCTGTGTCTTTTGCTTTTTGAATTAGAATTTTTTTTTAATTCCAATAACAACTTTATGATTTCATTTTAGCAACTTGTGTCGTTTCTCATTCTTGGGTCCATCTCTGTTGCAAGCCATGACAATGATATTTATTAGACTTTCACCTTTGATCACATCTTAGACAGCTGAAGTCCTCGGTACGTTCATGTGTAACGGCATGCATTAAAGTAAAGACAGTCATCCAAGGAGACAGCACCGCTGACCCTGTTAAACCATAAACACATCTCTGCACATGTAGACAATTACGTCACTTGTTCCATAAGCGAGTCATTTCAAAAGCAGGAAGTATAGGCCTATAGGCTGGTGGATGAGCTGTGCAACACACACACACACACACAAAATAAAAAATAGACAGACACACTGTCGCCACTGGGAAGGGGAATATTTTATCTCACAGGAGTTGGCTCATCTCCCTGTGGGTACTTGTTGCCATAGTAACTGAGACAAGTTGTTTGGTTTGTTTGGCTAGTTTGTGCAACTTGAGAGGGGTCAACACAGGCCACGCAACTTCACAGCAATAAAATTATTGACCTCGCTTCCTCCTCACTTCAACTCCCCCTCATAAGAGAGCTCAGGAAAACTTCTGGCACTCGTGCATTCATTCACATCAAGGTCACGTATTGATTTGCACACAACGCCAGGAAACAGCAACCAGCTCACAATGTATTAAATTGTTAAACTTGACCCTGCAGCTTGTGATACAGTGTGTTATTTTGTTCCAACTCACTTGAACTCTGACCTTTATTCATTTTATCCTAATTGAAACTGCTGTGAAGTGCAAAAAATTAAATATAATCACCCAGCAGACATCACATCCCACCTTTTGTCTACTTATTATTCCACCTAAACACACATTTTTTTCATCATGACACACTATCTTACAAGCTTTCAAATGTGTGCAATCCACCATCTGTCCTGTCCTTTCCCAGCCTCTCGTCTTTACTCTTATCAGGCCGACTATTCAAACAGCCAGTCGGACAGACCACCTACTCACCCACTGTTGCAGCCCCCAAAGCTGGAGCTTTGACACGAGAAAGAGCCGAGGCAGTAAACCTTGACATTCAGCTCACTTGGGGTCTCGCTGCACACTCTCCCAAAAAGTGCTGTGAGAACTCGCCGTGGAGGATGGGCAGCGTGTTGGATCAGATTAGATCCTACTGTGACAGCGAGATCCCACAAGACCCCTGATCTTTGACACCAAGGCAACAGATTTCAGCGTGTGTGTATGTGCGTGTGTGTTTTTTTGTCTGTGAAAACTCACTCTTGACAGTGGCGGTCCTGGTGCAGTTGTAGAGAATAGCCAGCTCTCCGAACACCTTCCCCGGCCCCATGGTGCAGAGCTTCAGGCCCTCCTTTGTCACCTCCACCTTCCCATCTGAAACATGAATAGAAATGCAGACAAGCCTTCAGCCTCCACGCAATTCAATTTCCACTTTTTTTTTTTTTTCAGGTTCATTAACCATCTGTGCAAGTCTGTCACTGCATTCAATTTGTGCAGCAAACATAGTTTCAGTGGACTGACTAAGTGCATGAAGGTTTTGGCTTCTAATGGCATACATCGTTGCTTAAAAGTGATTTTATTTATTTATTTATTTGGGGTGACTGGACTTCTTTTAATGTTTTTTTTTTGATGAAGTTTCACTTCTCATCCAAACGAATGAATGAAATGTGTGTGATTACATGTGTGAAGGTGCAAACCAGTGTGAAAATAACAGGGGATTGGGTTCAAAGCTGCATTGCAAGTTCTGGAAAGTCTATTAAAAAGTCTAAAAAAGTTCAGTCAGGTCATCTGGACAGTTTCTTCATCAGTGCTGGTTAGTCCACTATGGAAGTGTGCTGCTTGTGGGACTGAGTTTGTTTGTGGCTCCTCGGACTGATGAAGTCCTTTGGATGAAGGACGAAACAGCTTAACCAAAAAAAAAAAGGTCCAGATGACCTGATTGAACTTTGTTGGATTTTTTTACCTGGATTATTGAGCATGAACTTTGATCTATTAAAAAGTCTGATTCAAACCAGCATAAAGTTTCATTTAAGGTGGTATTTATGCTCCTGAAGAGATCAAAGGAGCTGTTTTACCAGATTTACAATCATAAGTATCACAAGTAACTCTTCTGAGAATGCAACACACACATTTTTATTGGCTTGCATTATATTACAAAGATGTGCAATTAGAATATTGCTGATGAATATAACAATATCAGTTGTGAAAACCCACGATCCTCTCTGTTCTATTTTCACAACGCTCATAACACTTTCCATGTGCTTCAGCGTCTCACACAGTCAGTGCTCACACCATTAAAGGCTTCTCAGTAAGTCCATACCACTTCATATCCCTAATGCAGCTTGTTATACATCGTGCAGAGGACCTTTAGACAAATAACAACCTACTGTCTTAAAAATGAAATTCACATGCATTCATGTGTTTACCGCTTCCTTGGCAGCTAACACAAAAAGAACGACACACTTGAATCTGTCTCGAAACAGCATGTGCACATGATGTACATGCAGCTTGTAGAATCATCGCTCCAGACTAAAGAGAGCACAGCCACGTTTTTAACCTCACACTGTAAGAGGCTCATTACCCCTGTGACTCGTTTGGTGGTTTCTGTCGCTGCGTTTAGACAAGCCTCATCAAGGATGTATGTGTTCCTGGAAGCTCAGCGCTCCAGCAGCAGATTTGCAGAGTAAAAACCTGAAGAAAACAGTTAGAATCTGCCAAAACAACTGAGGAAATGCAGCTATTTGACGAGAGTGAGCGGCTAACCCACAAGAACAGTTAGACGGGTTATCTTGTTAAAAGGCCGTGACCTCCTATGCCAAAAAATAACAGCAAAAAAAAAAAACACTCCTATTTTCAAGACATTACTTTTTGCTGTTTTTTTTTTCTTTTTCTATTATTATCATCATCCACAACACATTACCATCACTACCCAGCATGAGACTGTACACTGAAAGAAACTCCTCAGCTCTGTCAGTGTGTCACCAACAACCCTCCTGCAGCTCACACTATTCCTGTTAACGTTTCTTTTGTCCTCACAAAAAAAAAAAAAAAAGCTGTAACAGAGACAGATAGAAATGTAAAAAAAAAATGAAAAATAACCTTAAAGTGACCGCGCATATGTTTCTAACAACTTTGGATGTCTGCAGCTGGTATTATTAGGCACTGAAACAAAATCTCTGAGACAGATTCTGTCACTCTTATTACAACTATCTCGTTCCTCAAGCGATGTTAGACTTTATTACCTAAAAAATCTATTTGAACTACAGTGTTTTTTAAAGTGCTTTGTACTACTTTGAAAAATCATGACTTAAAGACCCAGCACTACTTGAAAATTTATATTCCTCTGCATATTTTATACCAGAGTTTAAACTAAAAACACTATGATGAGAAAGAATAGCATTTTGGCAAAAACTTAAAAATGGAAAATATGCATAACCTTAGGCAATATTGCAAAATCTGTTAATGCTCAGAGTATGTGTTGTGAATGACTCTCAGCTACTACCACATGACATTTTAGCTCAATGTCTGCTAAATTCACTAAGTAATAGACCTTTTTGTTTTGGTTGAGTTGATTTTTGTTTTAGTTGTGGCGGCACTCATAAGTTGGATGGACCCTAAAAGTTAATTAGTCCTAGATGTACATCCATTGTTTAATGGCACATTTTAAAATAACTTGTGCAGTCTGTTAGCGCTCAGAATGTGTGTTGGGGATCAGTCTCGGCTACTTCTACTCCAAATTTGAAGTCAATGTGAAATTGAGTCATAGACATTAATTGCTTTCCGCAAGCTTCAATTAAATTTATCAACAGCTTCATAAAATATTTGGTAACATATACACAGGTAAAAACATTACTGTCAGCAGACAGTAAAAAGGAGGGAAAGTAAAAAGAGCTAGAGAAATTGCATTTCCTGCAAAAACGCAGCATGATTGCTTTTTGCTGAATGATTTCTGCTGAAAGCTGCAGAAGTTGAAAGCAGCTGAAAAGGTTTCATCGCTAAACTGTTCATGGGAGTTGAATTTGAACAGCTGACGTTTGCTGAAAGCAGGGAAATAAAAGTGGAAAGCAGCAGAAATGGGTAGAAATAACTAAATGGAGCAGAAATGTAGCAAAAATGAACATAAAAAGGCTGAAAATATCAAAAAGAGGCTGAAAGGAGCATAAAATGTTGAAATTATTTTACAGAATTATACAAAGTGGAAAATAGTAAATAAATAGCAGAAAAAAATACAACAATTCAATTCAGTTTATTTATATAGTGCCAAGTCACAACAGAAGTTGTCTCAGGGCACTGAACAGAAACATTCACATATAAAAATAATAACATTACTCATCTGAGGAGCAGACTGCTTTGAGTTTAACACCATTGCAGATCTCTCATCTTGAACAAGCATGAAGGCAACAGTGGAAAGGAAAAACTCCCTCATGAGGAGGAAACCTTTAGCAGAACCAGGCTCAGGGCAAGCGGTCATCTGCTTCAACTGGCTGGGTCTGAGAGGAACAAGAAGGAGGAACAGATACACAATGGCAGGTCAAGAATCACATGTTAAGACAGAAATAATATCAAATGAAAACAATTCATTGTAACAATTCATTTAAGGAAAGTAGGTCAATTTGTCCTCCAGTAGTCTAAGTCTATGGCAGCATAACAAGCCAACCCTAACTACAGGATTTATCAAAAAGGAAAGTCTTAATCTCAGTCTTAAAACTGGACAATGTGTCAGCCTTATGGACAGAAACTGGAAGTTGGTTCCAGAAGAAAGATCTTCCTCCCATTCTGCTTTTGGAAACTGTAGGATCCACAAGTAAACCTGCAGTCTGAGAGTGAGGTGCTCTGTTAGGAAAATATAGAACAGTAAGATCTGAAATATAAAATGGAGCTAGGTTGTTGAGAGCTTTGTAGGTTAGAAGTAAGCTTTTGAATTAAATTCCAAATTTGACATGGATCCAGTGGAGAGAAGCTAAAACTGGAGCTATGATCTCTCCTCCTAACTCACAGTTAAGACTCTGGCAGCAGCATTTTGGACTAAATGAAGACTTTTTAAAGACGTATTTGGACATCCTGATAACAAACCATTGCAATAGTCCAGTCTAGATGTGACAAATGCATGAACCAGTTTTTTTCTGCATCACTTTTAGATAAGATGTTTCTAATGCATCACACACCAAAACAAATATAGCAGCCAAAAGAACCTATAAAATAAATACCCCCAAAATGACAAAATATTGGGTTTCACACTGCTGCATTCTGCGCCAGTTCTAATAGCTGAAAGGCTGCGTGTTGTTGAAAAGCGCGTTTGTCCAAAGTACATGCAGCCTCCTGCTCTTCCAAAGCTCTGTCCATCCTGGCCAAAGTGCAGTTCAGATCCTCACGCTGTGTCTGGTTCTCTTCTTTCGCCCAGAGCATCTGGGACAGTTCTGATGTGACGTCCGCTCCAGTGCAGCGTTTCTTGTAAGGAAACACAATTTCCAAAAATTTGCAGAAACTTACTGAAAAAGCTGAATTTAGCAGAAAGGAGCTGAAGGAAGCTGAAATTAGCATGACGACGCTGAAAACACTGAACTAGAATAAAAGCTGAAAGGAGCAGTAAAATGTTGTAAACAACACAAAAGGGTTGAAGGAGGTGAAGAGAGCTCCATTCAGTTTCAATGAGAACAACATGGCTGACAAAGCTAAATATTTCCAAAAATCAGAACTTGCACAGAGACCAAAAGTCATAGCGGAGGTGTCCTGCTAAATGTTTTGATTGTTCAAATAGCATAAAAATTGCAGAACAAGTCACGAGCCGAAAAACATACGGAAGACAAAAGGATCTCAATTTAAAGAGATTAAAAATAACAGCTTGGCCAGTAAAACGATACATTTAACTGGGATTACGTAATCACAATTTAAAAGTTATATGTAACAGCAACCCTTCCAAATAATGTTAATAAATTATTTAAACTTCAGCTACATTATTTAAAATTGTCTGATGTGATTTTAATTTAATCAAAACACAAATATATCTGTAGACATGTGCATGTTTTTAAGAATGTTTTATATTGACTGTAAATATGGAAATCTATTTTTATTTGCTTAAAAAAAATAAAATACATTTCTTTTTATGTCACTCTAAAATAAATAATTCAACTTAGCTTTACAACCTATTTGCTAATTTTATGTTTTAATATAAATATTGTTTCAGTCCAGAGTTAGTAATGATAATTAAAATAATCTCACACTGAATTTTCTAAAGTCTTGTTAAAAAAAAAAAAAAAAAACTAATATATTTTACTATTATAGCGTAATATTATGAACAAAGGTTGTGTCATTGTAGCCATTAAAACTGTTGCTATCCGGTGAAAGAAGTGTTATGATTTGATTTGACCCCGAGGTGCCGGTAATAATTCTGCTCTCTGTTCTGACAGGTATCAAACTGGTTTGGGAATAAGAGAATCAGATACAAGAAAAACATTGGCAAGTTCCAAGAAGAGGCCAACATGTATGCAGCCAGGACTGCGGTCAACGCCACCAGTGTGTCGGCTCACGGCAGCCAGGCCAATTCCCCGTCAACTCCCAATTCAGCAGGTGAGCCTCGAACCCTGACCTGAGACGTTCAGGTGCACTGAAAGGAGCTCCATGGACTGACAAAGACGATTTCATTGCGTACAAACTTGTACCCCAACTCAAGGGTTTAGTAGACTCTGGTGATGTTATGTAGACTTGCAGAATGCCTCTGTTCTTCCCAACTAACCTAAAGATTCACTTTGGCTTTTTTTTCCCACTTCTTCTCTTCCTTCTATCCATTCTCTCTCTCTGTCTGTCTCTCTCTCTCTCTCTCTGTCTCTCGGTGTTATTGACCTCTTGGTCTTGTGGACGTTAATTTTTCCTTCCTCTTGTCCGGTTGACCTCATGTATGCCATTAAGCCGCTCAGAGGGCAAGCTGAGTCTTTTGTCATATAGAGACTTTGCAACTGTATTGGATTAGGACCGGGTGTTGAAATCAAGTTACGCCATGGTCTCTTTACATCTGGGGGAGCTGGGGTCCATTAAAGGACGAAGACGATTCTTTGGGTCTTCCTGCACATCAATTGTGACTTCCCTAATGAAACACTAGCTGCATAGACATTTAAATGTAATGTAATCTATGAACCTTGTTTAACTTAAACAGTTTAGTAATGAGAATCTGTCTCATTCTTGTTGCTGGAGGCTTTTTTTTTCTTAACATTGCTTTGAATGAATGTTGACCTACAGTGTCTGGCAAGCACAACTTAGGAAAAAAGATTTGCAAAACAATATGACGTTTACAATAAAATATATGGTACATTATGATATGATACAATATGATGCATTACATTACATGATACATTACCATACCCTATATGATAAATTACAATATGATGCAATGTTGTACATTATGAAATGGTACAAAGTGATATATTGTGATACAATAGAATATTATACATTACAATACATTACAGTACACTGTATGATACATTCTGGTACAGTACAATATGATAAATTATATTATGATATGTTATGTTACGGTACAATATGATAAATTATAGTATAATACATTATGGTACAGTACAATATGATAAATTATATTATGATATGCTACATTGTAGTACTGTATATTAATGGTATGATACAATTTGATACATTACAGTGCACTTTTCGCACAAATGAGTATTACACTGTTATGATACAAGACAATATAATACTTTGTGATATAGTACAATTTGATACATTGTGACATGGTACAAAATGATACATTACAGAACAATATGATACATTATGAGAATGGGAGGATAATATGTTATGACATATGACAATTATATGTACATTATACATATTAAATACAGTACAATATGATACATAATGATACAATATATTATGAAACTATATAATAAATCATAATACAGTACGTTATGATAGGATGTGATGCAAAATGATACATGACAATACAATACGAGATATTATACTTAGATATATGATACATTTTGATACATTATGATACAATATGAGACATCATAATACATTACAATATGCTATATGGTAAATTAGATTCAGATACAATATGACACAATATAATAGGATATGTGACACATTACAATCCGGTACAACATGAGTCAATATATTATGATGCTGTATGATATGACATACAGGTATTACTATATAGCACAATGTGATATGATGTTATTGTCCTTTTGAGAACCATAGGAAAGACGTCTGCCAACCACACAAACTAACCCATTTAATGCTCTTTTGCTTGTGCATGATCGTTTTAACCTCTTACTCTGTCCCTCTCCTTGTCTTTTCACTTTCATTTCACCTTTGTCCTGCTCTATGTCTTCTCCTCTGCCTCTGTGTGTATATTCTCAGGTTCAGCTGGCTCTTTTAACATGTCAAACTCCGGAGACTTGTTCATGAGTGTGCAGTCCCTCAATGGGGACTCGTACCAAGGGGGGCAGGTTGGGGCCAACATACAATCCCAGGTAGGCGATTCTCCAAGCTTAGCCTCTTCAAAAAAAAAAAAAAAAAAAAAACTGACAAAAGTCTTGTGAGACATTATTCTACCAATGACCAGTCCGGGAGTGCCCAGAATAGTTTGACCTACACACTGAAATGGGGGTTACTCGTAGCCTGAAGCGCTTTGTTAATGTAGATACCATTGTCAAGCTATGGTTGAATAGACAACGGCAGACAGTTTTGGAAACGTTGCAATGCTCATCAGCACTCCTGACAAGAATTCACATAGCCACTGGTGCATTGTGGCACTCTGACCTTGCCCCAGTGGACAGTTCTGACCAGCAACAGTGTTACAACTTTCACCAGAGATTAAGAAATCACCACCCACGGTGATATTCTCTTTTTAGTTTGAATGCTTTTAGCATCATTTCCTTATCTCACCGTCCCTCCTTTTCAATTCGGATCAGCTCTCCAAAAGCTTTAGGACGTTCATGAATATGCAACAGGGACAAGGCTTGTATGAGGTAAAGATGTCTTTGGGGTTTGCCTTTAAATATTGTTTTAAAAGTTAGATGTGAGTTACAATTATAAATTAAAGCCAGAAACTTTTAAGTACTCATAGCACACCTAATGTGATGCAATCTACATTTAAATGAATAACATAATCTTGGCAACATTTAGATGTTTTTTTTTTTTTTAACCTTAAAAAAGACGTTACTACATATTTAAAAAGAACATACAATCAACTTGGTTAGCAATATAATACACTTTAATTGTGGCTCTAATAAACTAAAAGTTTGTAGCGTGATACTTGACACAAAAAAACAGATTTGCCTAGTTCCTATTTGGTTAGTGTAACGTTATAATATTCATAACCTTTATAGATCTGTTCCAGAGAAGTGGTAGCTTGTGTTTTGGCTCGTGTAGCATGGCATGTTTATGAACTCCTGTCTGTGTTCTGTGTGTACACCAGTGCAGTCACATTCAGCCACAAATTTTCAGTTTAACAGCTGCAAATAACTGAACATTTGCTTACTTTCTATCATTTTGTCCTTTTGATTTGTCCGTTACTGAGCTTGTATTAGCAGCCAAACCATACTGATTCATTTAACAAGGTTGATTCATGTCCTCTGGACGGGTTATTCTTTGTTGAAACATTTTGTTTTTTTTATCCAAAAGACTTCTTTAGTCTGAGGAGCTGCAACAAACAGTCTTATAAGCAGCACAGTGGATCAGCTAGTTTGTTGGTGACAACCAAAACTAGTTGTTCACATGCAAAAGGAGGACCATCAGTCTATTGATTATTAGTATCCTAATGGCTGCTTGCTATTCACAGAGGGCTGGGTGATACTTGCAATAACAGCATTGTAAGAGGGGGACAGTTAAACATTGAGGCCCCGCCCCTGTTTAACGATGCATGGGTTCTCTTCACAAAGATGGTTTCCTTTGCTCGTCTCTCGAACCAACGCTCCTCTCTATCTGTGCACATCTTCATCTCTGAAAGAGTGACCACTGGCCTGATGTTTACTGCAAACCCACCCGCACAGGTCAGTATTTGCAGTTTGACTCCCATCACCCTCTGAAGCACAAGTAAGGAGTCATCGGGACTCTGTACCACAGAGCAGACAGCGTCCCCGTTAACTCAGGAGCCAGGCAGAAGGAGAAATCCCATACAAGACAGGCTCTAGAGCAATGTGGATATCCTAACTGGACCTTCCTGAAAGCAGAGAAGAAACCCAAACAGGACTC
>JARVLU010000001.1:46346381-46359471 GCA_031762415.1 Simpsonichthys santanae | reverse complement strand
CTTCCCATCAGACAAGCTCCTTCACTGTCCAGTTTTAAAACTCTTCTAAAAACACATTTTTACTCACTGGCTTTTAGACAGACTGAATTTGTTCAGCACTGTTTTTATTGATCTTAATGTTTTAACAACCTTTTTATTTTTATGTGATAAATGTTCTTGATTTTATGTGTACAGCACATTGTTGCAGCTGTGTTGTTTTAAAGGGCTTTATAGATAATGTATTATTATTATTATTATTATTATTATTATTATTATTATTATTATTATTATTATTATTATTATTTATGAGTGCTGAACTGACAAGATTAGCATCTCAACAAGAACTCCTGATCAGTCTGATTGAGGAAGTGAAACAATTGAAAATTCTGATAAAGACAAAATAGCTGAACTGGAACAAAAAGTTGACGATATGGAACAATACACAAGACGAGATAACTTGGTGATTACTGGACTTGAAGTTAGGCGCCGGACATATGCAGCAGTTGCTGCTGGTGCTAACGCAACAGAGGACACACCACAGGAAGAGCTGCAGACTCTGGAGGACCAAGTGGTGTCTTTTGCAAAAAAAAAAAAAAAAAAAAAGACATTGACATCGAACATGAAGACATTTCAATCTGTCACACCCTGCCCAGTAAATCAGAAAAATTCAAACCATCAATAGCCATCAGGTTCATTAGTAGGACATCAAGAAGCAATGTAATAATGCAAGCAAAAAAAACCTGAAGGGAACAAAAATGTATGCATGAATTAACATCTAACAAAAAAGGTATCATCCACATATCGGAACCAATGGCTTGGCGTTGTTCCCTCATAGGAGTTTAGGGCTCTCTGTTCCACTTCCTCCATGCAGAGGTTGGCAACAATGGGTGACACTGGAGATCCCATGGCACAGTTTTGCTTCTGTCTGTAAAAAATGTCATTGAACTTGAAATAAGTGGTGGAGAGGCAGAGATCCAGCAGGGTGCAGATCTGGTCTGGGGTCAAGTTGGTCCTTTTGTCCAAGTCCTTGTCTTGTAGAAGTCGTTTTTTGACGGTTTCTACTGTGTCAGAAATGGGTATGCAAGTGAAAAGAGAAGTCACATCATACGATACAAGAGTTTCTCCCTGGGTTAGCTACAAAAGTTGAACTTTTCTGGCAAAATCAAAGAGTTCTTTATGTGATGTGTGTTTCCAACAAGCGGAGCTAAAATATCAGCGAGATGTTTAGCAACATTGTATGTTCACTGAGATCATGCTGCTGACGATGAGTCTGAGAGGTATATCTTCTTAGTGTATTTTTGGAAGTCCATAAAGACAGGGAGTGGCTTCCCCCGGGTACAATCTATAATACAACGATCGATTGTTTTCTCCTTTTCAAGTTTTTGCAGATAATCTGTGACTTTCTTTTTAAAGGTGTTAGTTGGGTGTAAATTACCTTTCTAATATTTTCTTTGTCATTGTTTAATGTGTTTATTATTCTGTTGTATCAATGACGCAACTAATGCTTTTATTTTGAAAGTCACAGAATGATGGGGGTATGGCCTTGCCAAACCTTAGATACTATTACTGGGCCTCAAATATTAGACTTTTTAGATATTGGCTCGAGGCAGATAGCCCCTCCTCTCCAGCTTGGACTATTATGGAGGCTAACTCTGTAAAGCCTGTATCTCTGGCAGCTTTGCTATATTCACCGTTACAGTCATTAACTAAATTTTACACTTCCAATGTAATAGTTGAGGGATCGGTAAGGTTGTGGAAGCAATTTAGACGGCACTTTGGCTTGCAATCCATATCTGTATCTGCTCCTATAGCCTCAAATCATGCTTTTCCACCTTCTCTCATAGACAGTATCTTCCTGTCATGGCGGAGAGCGGGACTCTCAACCGTCCATGATATGTATATTAAATACCTTTGCCTCGTTCCAACAAATCTCCGAGAGGTTTGATATCCCGCGCCACCAATTTTTTAGATACTGTACTTGCAAGTGCGCAGTTTTGTCCACTCTACTTATCCAAATTTCCCTAACCTTCCATGGAGTCACTCTTAGACACTTTTCTAAAACCTTATGTCAAACTGAAGGGGGCTATTTCATCTATATACAATCAAATCATGCTTCTACGTCCACAAACCCTGAATTCTATTAAGTTGCTGTGGGAAGAAGATCTTGGACAGACCATTTCAGCGGACCTCTGGACACAAATCCTGTCTTCTGTGCATAAGTCTTCGATTTGTGCCAAGCATAATCTAATTCAATGTAAACTTGTGCATCGTATTTACTACACTAAAGCACGTCTAGCCAAATTTTATTCCAATGTTCCCCCTGTTTGTGATAGATGCCAACACTCCCCAGCTAATTTAACCCACACTATCTGGCTGTGCCTTCAGCTTTTTCATTATTAGTCCAAAGTCTTTGCTATTCTGTCAGACATTTTTA
This sequence comes from Simpsonichthys santanae, assembly GCA_031762415.1. Classification (NCBI taxonomy): domain Eukaryota; kingdom Metazoa; phylum Chordata; class Actinopteri; order Cyprinodontiformes; family Rivulidae; genus Simpsonichthys; species Simpsonichthys santanae. Next base: position 46,357,058 of record JARVLU010000001.1, on the reverse strand, counting down.
ACGAGAAATTAGAACCTGACCCCTTGACTGCTTTATCTGGAATTACACCTCCATGGTCCAACCTATCCTCCACTCAGAAATCCTCCCTGGCCTTCTTTACCTTTTTGGCGCTGAGAGTGATTATCACAAAATGGAAGTCGCCTCGACCCCCCTCATATACCCACTGGCTTCGAGATACGTTGTATTTCATTAAACTTGAAAAAAATCCATTTTCCTCTAAGAGGCTTCTCTGCAAGGTTTTTGGGGTTGTGGAGCCCTCTGTTAAGAACCCTTAGAAAGATGACTCTCCCTAATATCCCAGACTGATGGGGTGGTTCGTTTGTAGCTGGTGTTTATTACTATCACCATTATGTAATATTTCTTTTACCTTTAACTTCTCTTTGGAGTCAAGTTTGAGTGTTATATTGATAGGAGTGTCCCCTGGCACCTGAATCCCCCCCCCCTTTTTTTTATTATTTACTGTTGTTTACTGTCTTTGAGTGTGTGCTTGTATGGGTTAAAACATTTTTTAATACATATTTAGTACTGCACTCCTTTATACTTCAATTGTTATTTCCTGTTATTTCTTTTTTCTTTTGTCTGCTAGCGCAATGTGCCTATTTTGATTTGTTATATTTCGGGTGGATTTATATATGTGTGTTTAGTTAGGTGTGTTGTGTTTGGTGGTGGTTAATGCTACAACGTTAAATGTGTGTTTTTTTATTTGCTTGTAGTCTATATTTGGTTTGTACCTTATGTTAAAATATAAATACACTTGGGGAAAAAAAAAGAAAAAGAAAAAACCTTCAGCAGAACCAGGCTCAGGACAAGCGGCCATCTGCTTTGACCGGCTTGTTGAGAGGACAGAAAGGAGACAAACGAACACAGAATGGTAGGTCCAGATGTAGGTCCAGGTGTACCTGAAAGACAAATACACATGTTAAGGATAGAGAAAATACCCTGATGCATGCTTAATAATCCAGGTAGAAAAATCTAAAAACGCTAAGTCTGGTCCTCTGGACATTCAAAAAACAAAACAAAACAAAGCAAAAAAAAAAAAAAAAAAAAATTTGTAGAAACGTTTTGTCTTTCGTCCGAAAGACTGAGGAAGTCTTTCGGACGAAAGACAAAATGTTTCTACAATATATATATATATATACATATTTTTGCTTTGTTTTGTTTTTTGAATGTCCAGAGGACCAGACTTAGCGTTTTTAGACTAATGATCACATTTAACTGATTTTGATTAATCACAACCACATTGATGAACATATAAACAGTTTTGAACAGAATTTTGGGCTGGAAAACCTCGACTCTGTCTGGCAACACTGGTTGAGCCTTTTGTCGTCCATTGTCTTCAGTAGAAAGAGAAAGACACGAAAAAACGATAAAGCCGATAAATTAAACTAAAGTCGATAATTTTCATTTATCATGCGATTAATTGATTTATTGTTTATCGCAACAGGCCTATAGGTGAATTTTACAAAATGAAGAGTTAGCACAAAAGATGAGAAACATCGGTATTATGATCAAGCTTTTGTCTGAATTTTACATTCCTGTGTATACTGTTGAACTTCATATGCAAATAAAAGGAAGGATAAGTAAACAAGTTGTGTTCTCTGGGACTTCAGCATAGATTAAAAGATTACCATAACTGGACTTCTACCTCATTCAATAAAACTCTCCCCTCTTTACGTTTGGCTGGGCCAAGAAGAAGGCAAACAGGCTGGCCTAAGAGCAACAATACATCAAGCTGACCATGACATAAACACACATTATCTAACAAGTGACTCATTTTCAGCTGCTTTGATCAACCTTATAGAAATGTTGGGATTCAATTTAGATTTTTAAAAATTTTATAAAAAAAGAGTCTGAACCCAAAGTCGCTCTGCTACAAGCACCACTTGTTTTATTCCTAAAATACCCGACCTAAATTTCAGCTGGAAGTAGCACATCAGTCACTGTTGTGTTCTAAATTCCCCTTCCTTTAATTCAACAGCTCAATCACAGTGACCACTGTTAATGTTTTTACTTCATCCTTCTAACTCTATTCCACAATGTTCTTGTATGACCTGCACTGGTCTTCACACTTTCTTTCATTCATTCATTCATTCATTCATCATCAGTAATACACACATTTCCTCTGTGAAATAGTCTTGTCAAATTATCAGAACTAAACACGTGAATGTTTAACACGCAAATGTATCAACATACAACACAAGTGTTCACAGGGGCCACAAACAGTCTTACCTAACCTTTGTCACCTGGACCACATTGATGAACATATAAACAGTTTTGAACAGAAACTCCTAAGCTGTGAGAGCATTTAGAGTATGACTTTTAATCAACCTTTGAACACTCACAGCAATAACAAGGGCTTTCCACAATATGCAAGAACAGGATGTGAAAGCTTTGTGGACAGGACAAAAATGTGATTCAGCTGAAACAGCAACCAACAACTTGACGTCTTATGTTTTTTAAAATAAACTGAAATTGGTCAAATCATATAATGTGCACTGCATATATCATTACTTTATTATATTTAAAGAACAAACAGAAAGTTGGAGCTACAAGTACAGGATTTTCTTGTACTTTACACTTTGTTGTTGCAACACGTAGTAGTTTGTTTTACACTAAACAAATATAAGATGAAGACTCTTAATCCAAAACTAGAACTGAAACTCTTTATTTTTTAAAGCTAACAGGTACGGCTTTTACAGTATATTTCTTCACATATACTTCTTTGGTTTTTCTTATCTGATACATCTACTCAAATACTTGTGGCATTAAGCATCCAACTATCAGTTTCTGTCACAAAAATGTGATAAGCATGGTTTTGCCCTCACAATAACCTGTTCTGAAAATGAATCCACCACCTGTCCTACTAGTACTTCATGTTCTTAAGCAGTTGTTTCCTCTGTTTGCACACAGCTTTTAAATGACAGTATCTCTTTACAGCTTTTTTGTGTTTTCAGGCAAACTAAGAATAAGAGAACAATACACACAACCTGTATCCCTTTACAACAGGTACACAAACCTCACATGGGCGGACAATACGAGGTCAATATTGACATAACTGAGCTAAGCCTATTTAAAGTGAAAGGCAATGAGTAGAAATTAGCTATTTGAACAAGAAACACAAAGCTGATCAGTTATACTGTCTAAATAAGGCAATAAACCTGTGTCAAAATCATCATTAGGTAAACTGCCATTTCTGAGAATTTTACAGCCATTGAGCAGAACTGGTTTTAAAGAGGAGAATAATCATGCTTATATACTGTAGCTGTGGTTATCCTGTAAACACCAGAGATGCTTAGTAACCAGTAGTATGCAGCTTTCAGCTGGGGTGTTGGAGACATGCTTGGAATGTGGAGAATTTTTATACTGAAGTGTCTAAAAACTTGCCAAAAACGCACCCTGGAATGCCTTTTTGCTTCACACTTGTACCTCTCTATCAACAAGTGAGGTTTAGTGTTGACAGTGAATTTCTAAGAAGTGTGTTTCCAAATAAAAAATCAAAAAGCCTGAATTTGGCTCATTGCAAATTAGTGACTCCATCTTCTTTAATGATTAAGCTCTGGGTTGGTGTAACACTGGGCTTTGACTCTCACACACAGTTGGTGCCTTTAAAAGGTTACACTGACATTAATACTTCACCACTGATTTTCTCAAGTACTCGAGGTTAATAAAACATTTATTCTAACTAAGTATTACAGAGTTTTTTTAAAAAGCACTAAGGTGTTTCTTTTCATTATAATGAATGACACCAGCACAACCAAAAAAATAAATGAATGGCAAATTTCATGAAAACATGTGTCATACAAGCCAGTCCAGCTGTAGGCAATAGAAATGAACAGCACTGTCTTTATCAGAGATACTGAGCGTCTTTCTGTTATCTGTGTTACAGCACCTCTTCATAGATCTGTCGTATCACTATTAGAGGTACAACATTCTCATATGAAGGAGCTTCCAGTTTGATTCAGAACATGCATTATTATACAATTTTAAACCATCCATACTTAATATTTGGCTTGGATTTATAATGTCAAGGAAACCTAAATACTGTCAAAAGTGTTTGATCACCTTCTGTCCTGGACACAATGGCTTTGAGATATGGGTCAATGAATCCAGCAGTTCCTGGAGACCACAAGCTTCTGAATAAAGCACTCATACTCTTGTGCACGAGTTAAATATTTATGACCAAAAGAAAAAAAACCCAAACTAATAAATAAAAGTTTTACAACAAATGAGCATGGAGGAGCTGTTAAAAAAGTGTTACATATCACTGATGAATTGTGCAAAGCAAGTAGGGTATACAGAAAGTATTTAACCACTGAGTACAAATATGCAGTAAATGTTTCTATTTCTTATTCGTGCAAGTTTGCTTGCTGTGGCGACCCATAAAGAATGGAGTAGCCGAAAGAAAAATTAAATAAAATTTGCACTGAGAACAAATATGGACAATATTTTCTTATTTCAAATAGAAGTATTGTATAAAAAACATTTTTTCCAAGGGTGCATTTATTAAATTGTGATTTAACGTTCATCATATTTCCAATATAATTTCCAAATGTAACATTTATTTTATTTCATTTAACCAAGCAAATTCTACAATTTTGTAAAGGATGCCTGGGTTTAAATTAGGGATGCACGATATTATCGGCATGGAATCATATCAGCCGATATTAGCGATAAAGTTAAATATCGGACATCAATCATTCCATCTAAATAACTCACTGATACAAAAGGCTTCAGTTTTAAGTTAATTTTTAATTTAAAAAAACTGTCAAGTACAGTAAATCTATTAATGCACTACACGCTTGTCATTTGTGAACAGGTTGAATTCAGATTTGTGAAGATTCACAAATTTGCACTGTTTGAGTGTTGTCATTGTGTTAGAAAGAGTAAATGTCATGAATAACTTTGATATTAAACATAATCCAAGTTGAAGTGTTACATCATTTTCAGACCCTTTTTGGCATCTGCATTTGGTAGCAGGTCAAACTGACAACGACTATAAAGAATAATGTAGTATTTTAATTCCACAGAAGCTATGTAGTCTCTGTAAGTAGATCTAAGGGAAATAAATCTGTATTGGTATCGGTTATTGGCCAAATAAGTTTTAACTTATTGATATATCGGATATCGAGCAAAAATCCAAAATTGTGCATCCCTAGTTTAAATCATGCATGTTTTGTTGTTGTTGTTGTTGGGGTTTTTGTTTGTTTTTTGTGTGACTGTGGGTGGAAACTGGAGTAGCCTGAGAAAACCCATGCAAACACGAGGGGAACAAGCAAACGCCACAAAGACCCCCAGGTCCCAAACAGCGATTGAACTGTGACCTCTGTGCTGTGAGGCAACAATGCTAACCACTAATCCACCGTGCTGCCAAGTATATATAATTCTATATGAACTTTTCTAATGAATATCATTGACGGTTTTACTTTTAATTTCACGATTTGTCAAGCAAGTGTAAAAATGCTTGCTTGTGTCATTCTTTCAACAGCTCAAATAAATTGTTAAATATGTTGAAATATGACCAGACTCAGCATCTTTCTGTTATCTGTGTTACAGCACCTCTTCATAGATCTGTCATATCACTATTAGAGGTACAAGGCACAAGTCTTGACAGCTTGACAACGAATCTGCAAGTCGTGTTGAAAGAAACGGAAAAAACACTTCCCCTATAAAAGTTGTGTAAGAATGATAAACATGTTACAAGTTTTTGCAAAATTTGTTGCAACCATCTGTTCAATTCTGTAAAATAAAAAAAGACACAGTTGATAGCTGATCAAGTGTGGTTTGCATACCTCAGAAGAAACCTTTTCATTGCTAACTTTGAGTGAATGTTAACCTTTTATAAAATAGATTTAAAAAAACATTCACTCTGTCGACTTTAATTTCAACAGAACAAAGTTCTGCCATACTCTACTCAAACGCTAATAACGCTTCCGTTTTGATAACCTTAAGCTAAATCAAAAGTCTTCTCCTCAAACAAGAAGAAAATAAATCACTCATACATTGGTGACATGATTGTTGTTCGTAGATATTTTTCCTAACAAAACTAAACCATTTACTTATTCAAGGAAGTCATGTCATGACCCACAAAGCTGTGTTTGCTGTACACTGCAGTCAAATTGACATCTAAATATTATTAAAGCATGGAAAACCAGAGATGACTAAAATATCTAAGGCAAACTATGCACAAAGCAACAAACAAGTAACACAATCTACAGGCCCAAACAAGACCATAACAGAATGTATGTATGCTTCTCAGCAGTGCCATGGGTGTGTAAATTCTTCCTTTTTTTTTTTTTTTTTTTAAGTAAAGGGTTCATCTTTGACTGATGTTTAACTCAGCATGCAAATGATAGTGTCAAAAAAGCAAAAGTAAGATGAAATTAAGCACTAATTGTGCTGGTTCATTACTCCATCTTATCCTCATAATTGAATTAATTCATATTCATTTTAACTACTTGTGCTAAAAGAAAAAACACAATTTGAATCTGAATCATGAACATCCTGGGCCCTGAGCAAGGAAGAAAATTATCAATCAGAATAATTAGCCCCAAATGATATACTCCTACGTCCCAATTTTTCTGTAACTCAGAACTTTATTGCGCAAAAAGATGATTAACAAGTCTTAAGTTGTGTCTACAGTAATTCTACTATATTTGTAAAGAAAAGTTGGAAATATATTTCTAAGTGAATAAGTACTATAAACAATACTTCTGCCACACCTTTCTACAAAAAGCCTTTTCTATCCAAATAAGTATTACACCATGAACTTACATGAAGGTGTGGCATCTCAAGTTGCTGTGGAGTCATCAAGTGAAAGGTATTTGGAAAATATTAAACCCTTTGACTATTGTTCCTTTCTCATTTAACTTTTTAATCAACATTAATTAGTTCAAATTTAAATCCAAAACTGGCCTTGTTTTTGGCAAAAGCCACACAGCTGTTTGTAATCATAGCAATAGGCTGAACTTTTAATTTCAAATAACATCTGTACAGATTACGGTTGAATGTATTTTTTGTTTTCCCTGCACACCTTTTCATGCTGAACCAAATACCCCAAGACACTGATAGCATGAATTTGGCAAAACAAATTTTAACTGATACAGTATCAAGGTCAGAATAAAGCAGGTTGAACGACGAGACAGAAATGATGAAGTGGTCTTCATCAGGTCTAATTTGTCTTTACCTAGCGTTTTATTTTACAGTCTTCAAATACAGACATCTATGCAAGGTGACATGACACATAGACTTTGTTCCACTCCTTGCAAAACTGCATCACATCCAGGTCTCTCTTGTAAATGAGTCCTCGGGGCTCAATAGGACTAACCTCTCTAAATAAAGATTGAATGAATGAACATTGTTTACAATAATTTAGAAATATAAAAATATTATATCAAATCACTGCTTGCCTAGATCTCCAAAAGCTTTTGTAGGCCTCAAGAAACTGGGACATCATGTGACTCACAGAAAAACTACATATGTTTCTAATTATGGCAGAAACACTATGGAAAATAAATGCACACTGCTTTGCTGGAGGGAAGCCTAAATGATCACAAGTTGGAATACATGATCACTGACAAATAAACTGTTCAAACTATTGGTTTTAACATGAGCAAGTTTAGTTTAACAAAAGTGTGCAATTTAATGGGGTAAATGCCAATGAGGTGTGAACTTCTCCCCCAAAAGACAGATATACAGATAGACAGATTGACAGACAGACTGATACATAGATAGATAAAGCAGGAAGGCAATAGCCTATTTTTAGATTATGCCAAGCAAATGCTCATTTGGCTAAATATGCCTTCCTATCACTCAAAAGATAAAAAACAAACACAATATTGCATTAAAAATGTTTAAGATAACTGCAAAAACATCCTAAAGAGGGTAACTAATATTGGCTAATCCTGAATTCTAATACCAGACTAACATACAGGCATGCAGACTTTTTAGGCTGCACATTGAATCATTTCTGCAATTTAAGATTTGCCAGCTTATAAAGCAGAGGTTAGTTAATAACAACAACCTTAAACAACTCTTGCAAACACAATTTATTTATTAACCTTTATTTAAGCAAGCAAATCCCATTGAGATCACAGATCTCTTTTGCAACCCATATGACACATTTAAGTGATTTTTTTTTAGGCTGAAACTTGTAAGAGATCTTACTAAGATACTGTTTGGTCAATACAGTGGTTGTCAAGGAACATGATTCAATTTTCCAGATCTGAATCATAGCTTAATAGCTGTGCCTACACACAGCTCAACGTTTCCATCAAAATGTGCCATGCTTGTGAAATGCCTCCTTTAACTTACTTGCTAGGAGACTGACATGATGTGTGTTGGCACCAGGGCTGGATGGACAACAAGGCTCGATACAGTGACAACAATAACCCTTTTTAACATTTCACCCTCTTGACACAGACTGCTGTCACACAAGGTTTGTTCTTGTGTAGAGTTGCTTTCTCACCAGTTTTTTTTTTTTTTTTTTTTTTTGTGGTGGGGGAAAAAGAAAGCCCACTGTTTACTTCGATCATTGTCTCTTTTGGCTGATTTATCAATGACAGTGCAGTCCAAAATGCTTGTTGAAAGTTACATGTATCTTGGCTTTTAATGACAGATCTTTAATTTGTATTTTTCTGAAAGAATAAAAGACACTCCTGTTATCGGCAAAGTGCAACAAACTAATTCAAAAACTAATCCTTGTATCTTTTGGTATTGCAGCTTGCCCTGAGGCGTTTCTGTCCTAATATTAAACTCAGACAGCTGACACAGATTCACTGCCTGTTTAAAAGCACCCAGGATCAATCTGATCACTTGTCTACAGCAACTAAATGCAAATAACTTTAGCAAGTTTCTAAGACGTGTTTCGTCTAGAACAACTCGACAAAAGAGAAAGAAAAAAGCCTTTTGCATATTCAAAATGTACAGTTGGTAAAACCCAAATAACGCTTAACAAGGCACTGGTGCGAACAGAAGGTATATACAATATTTGTGTTTAATCTACAGGTGGGATACTCTTGTTTTTTAAGCATAAAGCTCAAATGATGCATGCTTTAAAAATTAAAGCCAGGTATAAATGATCTAAAAACAAATGCATTAAGCCTAAATTAGTTGTGTACAACACTTTATGCTAAATATAGTTAGAAGGCAGAAACAGTAAAGACAAATTATTAATACAATGATCTAATCTGCAAAAACACGTCTGCAGTTTGATTACACTTTCATTTTATGTAATCTGAGAAAACAGTTACTTTGATGCTAAGTGTTTCTCACATGACATGAATGCATAAACGCACACCTGTAAGATTAAACTGTTTTTGTTAAAACCACGGTTTAAATGTATTTTCTTTCACATTTACATCTCGGAAGTCCCTGAATTGCTTGGTTTAGGAGCTTAAAGTGTGGCTGCCTAAAAATAAGAGCTCAATCAGGCGTCTTGAAGACTACAACCAGCTAGCCTGTTAGCTAAAAATACAGTCTAGCCTCCGGAGCACCGATTGGGATATTTGGCTTTACAGTATTTGTGTTGCGACCGTGCAGTTAAAACGTCCAATTACACCTAAAGGCAAATCTTCAGATGTTTTCTCAGGTTAAGGCTCGGGTTGTGGCCTCTGAGTCACGTTGAATTTGGATTAGGATAACGAGAAGTGTTTTTTTTTTTCTCTCGACAGCTGTTAAAATATTCCAGCACAAGGCCAGTGAGTGAGGGGTATCTGTAAGCTAACGGTACATTGGACTGTGACGCCTCTCCGTGTGGTTATGGCGCACACGACAAAAAGGTTTTGAACACGACACGAAACCGCTGTGACTATTTCACGAGTTTTTACAACAGCGTAGTTACCTCAATAACAGCAGCTACCTTCAAGACTTCTTCAAGGAACGCCGTACTTCACGTAGACATTGCTAAGAGAGGGGCCAGCCGATAGCTAGGTGCCTTTCAGGACAACAAAATAGTAATAAATATATCTGTTAAATCATAAACTTACCGTGTAAATCTTGAAGGAGTCGTGTAATTGAACAGGTTATCGCCGTAATCTGGTCGGACTCTCCTCAGTAATCCTAGTGCTGTTCATGGGGAGGCGGTTTATGACTGAAGAAGCCGTCACCAGTGCTGCCTTCACTGCCAGCAGAAGTGTTAGGGACATTTCAGCGACGCGGGAATGCTCCTAAGACTAAAACGAACCTGAAGCGTTGGTTGACCAGAAACCAACGACACAAATGAGTTGTCGTCAACATACAACTCAATGCAAAAATATTTATTTGTTTAAATACGAATTTATATGTTTTATAATTGTAAAGTTAGAGCTCACGGGGAGTATTTGAATGCAGCAAAAATGACATATAAATGGAGAATGTTGGGAGGAATCCACTGCTGGCCCAAATTATTCATCTGAGGCCACCTAATGGTGGAGGTGATTTAAACATACTGTACTGTACAGTACAGTACAGTATATGAAATCTGAGTGAGCGCGATTTTAAACAAACAAACAAATTTTACAGCAGCAAAAATAACGTAATAAAAATGGGCACGGGATTGGGAGAACAGCATAGGTCTATAATGTCTAAAAAAGCTAAGTCTGGTCATCTGGACATTCAAAAAACAAAACAAAACAAAGCAAAAAAAAAAAAAATTTTATAAACGTTTCGTCTTTCGTCCGAAAGACTTCCTCAGTCTGAGTT
>JARVLU010000001.1:46307606-46323432 GCA_031762415.1 Simpsonichthys santanae | reverse complement strand
AACCACAATATAGAACTAGTTTAAAGGGTCGTTTTACTTTAATACATGGAATAGGTATATGGAATAGCTTGGAAGATTATGTTAAAGTTGCTCAGTCAATGTCTGTATTTAAGAAAATAATTAAGAATAGATTGTTGAAAAGTTATATACAAATGTTATACTGTATATTTAATATTCTATAAATTAGTTAAATTATTATTAGTTATTAATATGGTTTATGGATGATTATTGCTTGAATTGATTGTTTGAATTGATTTTTGTTTTAAGAAGGGGCAGATACAAGATTATTTTCGTCTTCTGCTTACTTTCATTTTAAATTTGTATTTTTTTTGTTTTGTTTTTATTTCTCCATATGATTCTGTAAATTGTTTCTTTTGTGTTTTAAATTTGAAATGAATAAAAATTTAGAAAAAAAAAAAAAAAACTAGCACAGTTTGAATGCATTGTGAATGCAAGCAGACCAGAGACTGCTCCAAAAGCAGGAAGTGGACTATAGCTCAGGGCATTCTGTGCAAATACTGTACAACCAAAACAAACGCACATTTCTCACACGGAGCTGTCTCAGCTGCCTTCTGTGAAAAACAACATTCACCATGGTCTTCTGCTCATGCTAAGTCCATTGCTGAAAAATGTTAGTTTGGCACATGTGCCACAAACAAAACAGAAATCCTAAAACCACTAAAATTTGACACCACTCCAATTTTGTTTTTATTTCCAGAAGGAAACTGTGTTCAGCGTCTTCTTCAGAGGTTTATGTGTTGTTTGACTATCAGGTGTGAAACGACCCAAGTCAAAAAATTATTAAACTGTTAGGATCTGCACCACGACATGAAAACATCATGTTCCCTTGCAATATAAAGCATAAAGTTTGCTATCACTCACAGAAAACTGAGAAGCAATTACAGTCACAAAAAATTTTAATAGCATTAGTTTGAACCAAAACTGGCTTTTTAGATGCACATAAAACTTCAGTCTGACTGAAATTAAACAAAATAATTTCCTTCAATGTTAGCTCAGGTGTGCATGAAGAATTCAGAATACAGAAAAACAAAAAGTCTGCAACAAATTGTACAGAGCCATAAAAATGTTCAATTAAATTCTTATGGTGTCAGTTCCCATCAGGAGTTTGCTTGGTAAATTGTTCATTATGGCCAGCCTTTGAAAGCCAAAAACTTACAAGCTAATAGGACTAATGTCACCTACTGTGACTGAGCATCAGACTGGGACTCAAATGAGGAAACCGTGTGAGTGTTGCAGGACATTGTAACTCCATCAGAAATGCTTTTCACAGCCCAGGAAAATACTACCTTTAGGAAACACTGGCAGTTATTCTAAGAATATACAGTAGTACCTCGCTACTTCACGGTTCGACTTACGCTGTCTCGCTCTTTCGTGGTTTTTCAAAGTAAGATTGAACATGAGGAAAAAGAATTGTACAGGACACGATTGTCAACTTTAAAATTACTCACGTGATTGGTACAGTATGGGATACTGTACAGTAAAAAGTTTACGCAAAAATAAAATACTTCAGACAGTTCTCTGAATACGCATACATTATATTGCCAGTCATAAGGACTACATTTCCCAGAAATCAAAAATGCCCCGCCCGAAAGGTGACCACATACCTGCATGTCTGACTTCAAGAACAGATGATACTGACACAATAATAAATTTGTGATATATTGTGCAGACCTAATCCAGATCCAAGTAGTTTCTTGATTAACAAATTTGTTTGTTTGTCTTCCAGCAAGGCCAAATGCATTCTGTGGACGCATGCTGATGACGTCACTCAAAGCAGTCTATTGTTTTGCCACTCAGGGGATTAGAGGTTTAGGTATGAGCTGAAAAACAGACATTGACATTAAAATACAGTAGTTGCTTTTTCTTAGCTCAGTAAAATGTGTAATACGTGTGCCCTGTTTTATCTGTTCCTGCGGAGACAAGTTTATAAGAAACTAACAATTTGTTTTAAACGGTTCTTAATGCTCTCACATATTTGTGTACAGTATACAGTATATCAAATTGAAGGTTTGGCACAAAGGAGGGCCCTGTGCACGAGCCACAGGTTGCCAACCGTGAAGGAGCAGCGGGGGGCGGGATGCAAACAAAGCCCCACCACGAAAGCAGGGTGAGCAGAGGACTCCAGTCCCACCCGGACCGTGGCTTCGGCTCGAGCCGCGGTGCTTGAACGTGTCACCCCAAAACACCTTCCTGAGCTGTCGCATGAAACCGCCGTTAGGTATAAACTGCGCAGCTCGCAGTTACCGCGGATGTTTTCAACAACACGTACATAGAGTTGACCGACCTGCAGGCGTTCCTCCGAATATCCGCACCACCGGCACTTTCTTCACGTCGCTCTCCCTGAACTCAGAGTAGCAGACGTCCAGGCCTTTAATGGGACTTGCCAGGTAGTAGTCCGCGGTGACGATCCTCACCGCGAACATCGTGGCTGCTGCGTCCGCCAGAGAGGAGACTCGGTGCCTGGTCCACGTGAGACGAAGGGAGTGATATCACGGCGGTACTTGGTAGTGCTCGTTTTTTCCTGAAGGAGAGAGGGTTCTTCTTCTTCTAGGTTTATTGGCGGTTGGCAATCAACTGAAGGAGGCATTACCGCCACCAACTGGTAAGGAGTGTGGACCACATGACCAAAAAAAGAAAAAACTTTTTCCTTTTATATCCTATTGTACAATCTACACTGTTTGAAAAAATGAAATATAGCCTGATATCCTCTATTTCCTGATTCTTTCTGCAATAAATCTACAATGTCCAATTTCATTTTACTAAGATTTTTAATCAACTTATTTCTTTGATCCTGATATTTCCTGCAATGTAAAATAACATGTTCTATTGTTTCCTCTTCTCCACACTCACATTTACCTGTCTGATGTTTCCCTATTAAACATAATGTGCTGTTCAGTCCAGTGTGACCTATCCGTAGTCGTGAAATTATTGTTTCTTCTCTCCTGTGTCTTGCTGGTCTTCTCCTGCCTCCAACTGTCCTTTGGAATTTATAAAACCACCGGCCTTTCCTTTCTTCCTCCCATGTTTTGATCTTCAATGTACTGTAATTTGTAAAACAAGGCACCCACCAAACACAGCGGCGTTACCAGGCAGATACCGTACAGCCGGTGGCTTGTGCGAGGGTGTTTTCAATGAAGCCTGTCTAAATTTCGAAAATAAATATTACAGAATCGTTATTTCCCTAGTTAGAATCATTATATATTTAATTTATTTACGATAACGATAAATACTTTTAAGTTTTATAAACTTAATCTGATAGCATTATTAAATTCTAACAATAACTTTACATATTTAATCAGGCATAATTGTAGCTTCCTAGAAGTATTAAGATCCTTTTCCGTATTTGGTCAATGAAGCGAATAAAGTTGTGACTGATCAACATTTGCAGCCTGAACATACCTACCTGAGTTTAATATTAGGTGTTGATGTATTTTGAACTGACAGTCGTTTTAGCTTGTTTATTGACATGCCATTGTTTTGTTAAAAAGGGTAAGCAATATTAGCTAAAAAGGGCAGCCTCTTGTTTTTGTGCCATGAAGTGTATTAACTTCTATCAAGTTTATGTCTCAACAGGGAGTATTTAAAATGTTTGAGACGTGTGAAAGTAATTTGAATGCTGCATATATTTTTTAATAACTAGAAGAAAAGCTAGTTAAATCACTCTTGAAGCTGTCTGTTCTGATGAAGCTATTGTACACATTTTCTGCAGATGACTATCAGGACCACTGTGATCTGCTGAAGCAGTGGCTTCAGTCCTCTGCAGTATCCGTGGAGCTCAACAAGATGGGTTTTCACAGGTATTTGTCCAGTTTTATAAAGTGTGATAAGGTCTGCTGTGAAGTAATAAGTAATCATGCTTTCTGTGTTTTAGGGAGGTGACAACCACTGTTGAGCTCAGACCAGATGTGCTCAGTGATGTTAGTATGTTGCTGGTTTACAAATGGCCAAGTGGCGTTTACCTTGATCCATATCAGCTGGCATCACTGAGGGCTCAAAGCGATTGCCATGTAAGCATGATAAATATTTGTATTAATTAATAAATTGATACAATTTGTCAACATATATTTGTTGAGCAAGCATCACAAAATGCAGAGTGTTTGTGACTTTATTTCTGTCCTCATTTCTGAAAGATATTGATAGATTCAGCCATTGATCTAGAAGCTCCAGCTCACAAGACTTCAGGATTTCTTACTTATGTGTATCCCACCAATACTGGACCAACATCTACAAAAGTAACAATTCCAGTACATGGACGCTATCATGAGCCGTCCTTTGTTGGGGAAACATTTACATCTGTTCACATCGAACCTCCAGAGCTGCTGCTGCGGACTGAAAAATGTAAGTAGTTAATTTTACAGTTAATGTATATGAATGTACTTATTAATACTTAAATTTATGGTTCACTATCAAATCAAGACATTATTTGAAATAAAGAGCTGTTGACGATACATTTGTTTTCCCTCTGTATGAAATGGATAGAGATTAGTTCAAGTTTGTACATTCATTCAACCTTTTATTTAGGCAGGTTAATCCCATTGAGCCTCGAGGACTCATTTACAAGAGAGACCTGGTACATGCACTGTTGTAATGTAGTTAAATAGTTTATATATGGTTGGTAAATGCTAGGTGTATACATAACCTTATCTGCATATACTGTTGCAATTTTAAGACTTTTCTTATTCCTAAACTATTTTCTCTAGGCACACATCTCAACAAACTGGAGCCTTTTACTGCAGTCGATGCCCCATGCACCGTCAGCAATTCCAGCATGTGCTCATGGGTTAAAACACATCATCAGCAGGTACAATTCTTCGTATATCTTATCAGAAGACTTTGTTTATTTCTGATTTATTCTTACTCGCCTAAAAGTATTTTGTGTCCTTCAGGAGCGCAGCATCATCAGTTTTCAATTTCCTGTCGGTGATGGGTCTACGGTGACTCCTGTATGTGTGGAGACTCTTCTCGTCACAATGATCTGCTGTGTGGCACTGTCCAAATACATGCTGACACATCGAATCTGTTAAAGCAGCAACAGCCTTGTGTCAATCAGTTTATTGTTTCCAGTTCGTAGACAGATACATGGACTAATTCAGAAGAGGAAAAACACCCACTTAGAATTTACTCTCAGATGCCACTGTGACTTTATTTTGTAAATATTCAAGGTTCTTTATTGTCATTCGCCTCACATGTGGTCCATGAGGTGGAACAAAACTCAAGGTCCCAATTACACCCCAAAATAGCAAAAATATAAAGTATAAAACAGTACACAAGGATCTAAATATACACTAAACAATACAGTAATTTAAAATAATACTGTATATTCATTTTAAATATATTAAATAGATAATAAATATTGCAATACTGTTCAAGTTTTGTAGTGATGCGATGTGGATATTTGATGATGCGTGAGCTCCTGGTCTACTATGAGAATAAGCAGTTTGAATGCACATGACTGGAGATTACTATTTTAACAACTGTTTGAAATAGAAAAAATAAAGTGTTTTATGTTTAATGTCAAGATATGCCTATTTATATGGGTGAATAAGTTTATTATTTTGATAAAACGTGACTGAGGTGGTTCAAATGGAAACCACTTGTCAAATCATACTTTTGTTAAATTTGAATTTGTGTGTTTATAATTAGAACCTGTATTTTTCCAGGTAAAATAAAACCTGTATTGCAATAAATATAAAACACCTTTCAGCTTCTGTTATCTAAACTTTTAAATCTTTAATATGGTTTAAAAATGGGAGTACTATACAGTACTGTACTTTGATATACTGTACAGTATTATCTAAAAAAGCTAAGTCTGGTCCTCTGGACCAGAGGACCAGACTTAGCTTTTTTAGATTTTTCTACCTGGATTATTGAGCATGCATCAGGGTAGTTATAAAGTGATTTTAAAGATAGCAAAACCAGAATGTTTGTATGTTCAACCATATTCAAAGTCAAAAGTTTCTGCTGCTGTTATATGTGTGTCAGAAGCTGAAAAAGACCCGGAACCACTGTTCTGCAGCTTAAAATGACAGTTAAAACCACAAAAAGTGACATTATGTTGGAAACTTCCCTAATTACTGTCACACGTGACCAGTTTGACAGAAGGGAACCGCTGCGTGCAGACACACTTTACCCTTCCGCCAAAACCACCCGAGAACAAGATTATTTCTAGTTTTCAAACAATTCCAAATATAACTTATTAGTTATCAGTGTTTAATATGAATAGTTTAAGCGGTGATAGATTATATTAATTTCGCTGGTTTTAGTTAACCTCCGGGACTATATACAGTAACGGCGGATGGATATGTGTTGTAAAATCCCAGCCTGCTCTAGCTTCTTTTTTTCCTTCGGTTGGAGGCCATGACGGGAGCCTGAGAGTTCAGCTGGAGCCTGAAAAAGAAGATGATTCCCCGGGACGAAACTGTCAAATCGGCCCGTACAGACTTCTGATCTTTGTATAATCTTTATACAGCCTAGGTGGAGTCTGTCACTTTTTTTTTTTTTTTTACTTTTTTTATTTTTATGTTTCAAATGTGTTCTTGGCAATCTGTCGATGACAATGTTGAATTGTTAGGTTTTTGGATCGAAAAAGGAGGCTAGCACGGCTAATGCTACGTCTTACAGAGACTGGGCTTTGAGAGCCGGTGAGTTCGCTCTAACCGACCGTTCGCTGTCGATTGCGGCAGCTACCGCCGAGCCACCGCTTCGTCCGACATCTTAACAAGCTTCTCGGAAGGTCGCTGCATGCATTTCGTCCAGTGGAGTTTCGGGCAGAACGAGAGTCGCGGGATCGGGGGAAAGTCGGGCCTGCGCGGAGGAGGAGCGGAGCAAGGCCCGTCTTTATGATCCAGAGAAAGCCTTTTCTAATCCTACATCCACCGACAGCCGCTGCTAGCTCTGCGGGCTAGCACACGTCTCCGCTAAGGAAAGGGGACCTGCAAAAATTAAAGACTACGAAACAAGGACAAAAAAAAAAACTCTTTTTTTTTTTTCTACCGTTTCTCCCATATGGCTACAATGACTGCGAAAATAAAGGAAATTGTCAGTCGGAACAAAAGGAGATACCAGGAGGATGGCTTCGACCTGGACTTAACATGTATCCTTCCTTATGCTGTGTGTATTTTTTTTTTTCTGGTCATGGTTTCGTCGATGAGTGGAGCTGGATCCAGAAATGTCAGCGGAGGACCGTGAGTTGGTTCAGACAGACAGCGTGTCTGAAAGATGGTGGATCTGTCAAACCAGCAGGCAGAAATGTCACGGCCATACATGTTGGAGTGGTGGGAAGCCCCTGCTAAACTGGATTCTGGTGCATGGGCTCTTACCAAGGGCAGGCCTGTTAACTTGTACGTCATTTATCTACCATTATTTATTAATTATTTGTTTTAAAAAAATGGGGCCTTCAATGTCAGGTTGTGCCTAAAATAGAATGCAATTAACCAGAGTTTGACATCTTTAGCTCATAATTTCACTAATTTTTCTATTTGTAGTGACAAAATCTATAAATTGACAACTATTTGCCATTTCAGGTCACTGCAGTCTTAATGTCCTAAATTGTCATTTGATTGCGGTTGACCTGGTTCATACTGTCATATGGCTGAGACTAAAGATGGAGGCTAGTGCTTATTTAGCTGGGGATAAACTAGATCAGCAACTGATGTGGTGTACAGTGGCCAGCTGAATGCATAATTTAATGTGGGACAGTGTTGAGAGCAGGTCGTGGTGGTTGAAGTTGGAGTAGACGTGTCCTGACTTTGTCAAGATGGCAACACCGACTCTTGGAGAGGGGGTTAAATCTTCCTCAGGTTGGTTTGCAGTAAAACAATGTGCAGTTTGCTCTCAGTTAATAACGTAAAGAGCATGTTAGTGTAATGTCACTGCAAAAAGGATACTTTAGTCAAAAGTGACAAAGATCCACCCTGAAAAGGGTTTAAATGCATCTTTAGGATTTTTTTTTTTTTTCGTTTTTTTTTGACTGAATTATTAATTTAGACCTAAATTAACATAGATGATTGTTCATCTCTATACATGTTGCTTTTTAAGGTCTTTAATTAATTCTCGTATGTTAACGAGAACGCTTCTGAAACAGTAGGCCTCAACTCTGTCTAAATGTCGAAACAAGCTGTACCTTCAGCTGTGATGTACGTGTGAGAGATTGTACGTCACGATAACGAGTCAGAGGTTCTTCATCTGGCTTATAATGCGGTCAATCTAAAGTTATGTTTTTTTTTGTTGTTCTTTTTTGGTGGCATGATTTTGTGGTGCACCTCTCCACCCCCCTATGCAGGTGTATAAGGCTCCTCTTAAGTCACATCTGTTTTTGGCTTGATGTCTACTGATTTGACACGGGTCCTTCTCAAACCATCGTGTTTAATCATTTTAGGTGTGGTGTCTAAAAACAATATGGGCTCTCTTGCAGTTATGTAATCCAGTATCATGGTTCTGGGAATTGCCCTTAAAATAGAGTAACCAGTGATCTTGTAACAGCATTGCTGTCTCAGAGCTCCCCTCTCGCTCTCTCGCTCTCTCTTGCCCTCTCAACCTACCACCTCCATTTTTTTTTTCCTTTTTTCTTACAACTCCCACTCTTTAATTCTCCCTCCCTTAGCTTGCCCCTTTTCCTGTGCTCTCCTCCTTTCCTGTCCTCCCCACCTCCTCATTTAGCTCTTTGCTGGTTCCAGCTCTCTTCCACACCACCCTACCTTCTTTTTTTTTTTTTTTTTTTACTCAGTTTTGGATTTGGTTTAAGTATAAAACTCAGGCAAGTTTTGCTTTATAGAAAAGTCGACTCATGCGTGAAGCATAAGAGTCTGCTCTCCATGTTACTTGAGCTTTCATCAGGGGTCCAATGTAGATTTCTCACACTAAAGGATAAAGTATTTCTCAAAAACTTGCATTTGGCAATTAATTAGGTCTTTAGGGCAACAATGTACAAAATGATGGCACGTTAGCGCTTTACGAAAGTAGTAGTATCGTGCATTTACTTTAGAGCTTGTTGAATTTATCCACATTCAGCTTATATTAGCATAACGGGATTGCAATACTGTATTTGCTTCCACTTAATGCATAAACAATTTTTAATCTAAATGTGTTTAAAATTGCAATAGTCTTGTTTGTCTTTTTGTCGTACAGTTGACTCGTTTTGAATTGGAACAATAACTGCATAGGATGAGTGCACTGTGAAAAGGGCTGTCCTTGTGTGTGATCATTTTATTTTTGAACACGCTAGTACCTCCCTGAACTGTCAGATGTGCGTGTCAAATGTCCCCGACCAGTCTAAAAAGCGATTTTTGGCGCTACGAAAAATATGAAAAGCTTTGCTCCAAATGACACGCTCTCATCCAATTAGATGCATTCAGCTTTTTCTATTTTCGACACAGGAAGTGTAAGAGAAGGTTGCCCTTTAGTCGATGGTTTGAACGTGTGAAATCCTACAGATTATGATGATGAGCAGACTTCAGTTGCAGGTAGGCGTTGCAGTCGAGCCTTGAAGACATGCATGCCAACTAAATTATTCTCTTCGTTTCTGCGTGACGCTGATGTTCACCTTTAAAAATTTATGTGTGTCACCTTGGAATTGGTCACATTTTTTTCCTGCACCGTGCTATGCTGTAACCCGGAGCCCCATTCCGTGATGAAAGGCAACTCCAGAGGCAGACTAGCTGTAGCAGAAAACCCTCTCAAAGCACAGATTGATATGGAACATTCTCTGAATCATAATTTACTGTACATGCATGTGCGTAACCTTGCATTTATTTATTTTATTTTACCCATAGGTTGTTGCAGTGCATGCATTTAGTCTAGCAGACATTCAAATTAGCCCTGACTGAGGTCAAAAGAGATGAGCCAAACATTTGCAATCGTCCCGATTATAACTTTGGGCTCTAAAAATACATGCAGGTGACTGGTCAAGGAGCGGAGACTAATCCTGCATCTACGTATGGGCATGTGACCCCTGTCCCCTCTGCCTACCTCTCATGGTCAAGGATGTCTATCACGATATGCAATCACACTCATGCTTGTATAAAATCACAGGAAAGCTTGTTTTTGATGAGTTTCAAGGTGTTTCTGTAGTTGTACCTTTATCCTGGTCTCCACAGCCGTGCACAGTGCACATTTCCTTGACCCCTGGTTGAACAGATATCTACCCAAACATCATTGCTATGGGCTTTCCAGCAGAGAGACTTGAAGGCGTGTACAGAAACAATATAGATGATGTAGTACGGTGAGTTTCCAAAGAAACGCTTCCTTTCAGATTATTTGTTTGGTGCTTTGGTCCAATGTGAAAGCAATGGTTTTCCCTTCTGCCCACAGGTTTTTGGATTCAAAACATAAAAACCATTACAAAATATACAACCTGTAAGTGTTCCACATTCTGCTTGTATCTGATCTGGCTTGTGTTTACTTACCAACTTCCTCTGTTCGATGGCTAACTGGAGCTTGTTCTTCCCATTTCAGCTGCGCAGAAAGACACTACGATGCTGCCAAATTTAACTGCAGAGGTATGCTGCTTTTATAGATCTTATCTGAGAAGATAAAACTGGTCCTAAAAGCCCAACGATGCATTCTCTAAAACAAAAGTTCACTGTCATTTTCCCTTTTTTATTCTCTCTCTGACTTGTTTATTGTGTGTTCCCATCCCCGTGATGTTTCCTCTGTCTTTACAACTCTGCGTGGTCCTGCGTCCTGTCACACATCAGTTGCACAGTACCCCTTTGAAGACCACAACCCCCCTCAGCTGGAGCTGATTAAGCCGTTTTGCGAAGACCTGGACCAGTGGCTCAGCGAGGACGACAATCATGTGGCGGCCATCCACTGTAAAGCTGGGAAGGGCCGCACCGGAGTGATGATCTGCGCTTATCTCCTTCATCGTAGAAAATTTTCGGAAGCCCAAGACGCGCTTGACTTTTACGGCGAAGTTAGGACAAGGGACAAGAAGGTGGGGAAATGAAACTAAATGTTTAACCGCAGCTTTTAAATGCATGCAAGGGTTTGTTTCACGAAAGCTCCTTTTAATTCTTATTGCCAAAGAAATTGTCGTTCCAAATGTCATAAATCGGGATGTTTTTGTTGTGCGTTGCAGGGAGTCACGATCCCGAGCCAGCGCCGATACGTCCATTACTACAACTACCTACTGAAGCATCGACTCGACTACAAGCCGGTGGCGCTGCTATTCCACAAAATGGTGTTCGAAACACTCCCCATGTTCAGCGGAGGCACCTGCAGTGAGTAATGCCCATGTTCAAATCCAGCTCCAAACCAGGCTTGTAGGCATGCTGTCAGATGTGTGGTGCTCTGTAGGGCTGCAGTTCAGCCCCATGGAGCAGAGTGGGTCGTCCGTGGTAGAACGGCATGTCTGTGTGGTAAAACTCAAATCAACTACAGCTAAATTTGTGTTGTTATTTTTGGCCCTTTGACTGACTAGGACAGCTCTGTATTGATTAAGTCCCCCTTTGTTGTTCACCACAAGGTCGACATGATCTCCGCTACAAAAAAGCACCTGTTGAATTAGATCCCAGACAGTTGTCCTTATAGGAACCTTAGATTAAAAAAAAAAAAAAAAATCTTGTAAAATGTATCACCCTCTGAATGGTGGCGCCTTTACATCAGGAAGACTTAACCAGGAAGTCCCCAAAAGAGGAATTAAATATCTTTGTCAGTGATTTGTTTTGCATACAGTCACACAGCAGTCAGGATGTACTGCCTCTCTGTCCTGTTGATCCATTTCTGCACATTTGCTCTTTATTCAGAGTGATTTCTGCCTGTTGTAAAGTGATGTGTATGCTAACATGTACAGTAGTGATCTCTTGTCGTGTCACAGTGGATTAAACATGCAGCAGTGAAAAATCCCCAGTTCTTTTGGCCTTCCAGTTGTGATGTAGCTTCTGTTTGAGCATTGTTGTGGTTTGATACAACTTTATGGCCTCGGGGATGGGGTGGGGGGGAGGGGTGTATTGAACAACTCTGCATATCTGTTAAAACGTGTGATTCAGTGTTCTGTGACTCCTCTTGTATCTATATTTGTCAGTTTTTTTTAAGCTCTGTCTTAAAAAGAACCTCTTCCTTCTTCATGTCTGTGGCTTTTCTCGCCTTAACACCAGAATGTGCTCACACACCCTGACTATCGATCCTTCTCTTTTCTACTAAAACAAAAAAAAACAAAAAACACTGAAGGCCCTATTCTGAGAGACATCTTCTTAACGTGTGCACTGTTTTTGTTTTTTCATCCCAGCCTTAGATTTTAGCTTTAGTGTAAAGTCTAGGTTGATGCCTCTGCTACAAATAACATCACAGACAAATTCAAAGACATTATGATGTTTTGTTGTCGTTTGATTTTTCAGCATTCTGAAGTTTCGCTTTTTGTTCCTTTCCCCTTTAATCTCACACAGCCTGATTGTCAGAAAGACACACTCCTCCTAAAAAAAAGCTGCACACTCTGGGTTGATTAAAAGATGCTGTGTAGACGCAAATACCTGTTTTAATATTTGTGTTGCGCTCTTGTGTTCATGCCTGCTGTGCTGTCGAGCCCCTGACGGGCCAGCCCAGGCCCTGCTTGTGATCATTTCCTTCTTTCTCTCTAAGGGGACAGTACCGTTAAAAACAGGAGCGAGCCGACCCCTCAGGGCTTCAAGAAAGGGAATTGGCATTGGGGTAAATGAGCCTTTCATCCATTTTTATTTTTACTTCATTCATTTGCTTTTATACAGCCCCAGTGATGCACCAGGCAGGAGCAGCTTTAAGGTAGACATGTCGCCTGGCAGGATAGGTAGAGCTTAAAGGCCCCCCACATACTCGGGCGTACTGTGTGTACTCTGTTAGCCACGCGGACTCTGCGCGTACTGTCCGCAGACGGTTGAGACCATACTCGCGCCTACACCCTGCTGGGCTGCAGCCCAGCTCTGCAGGCAAGGGGCGTTTACCTTCGGGACAAATTGAGGTCGCTGATTGGTCATTTGCTGACACGCCTACTGTATTGATTGACAGGTCGCAAAAAAAGAGAGCTGGCAGCCCAGGAGCAGTGGCAGCAGTGTTCTGTGTTTATATGTTGTTAATAAAAAGTTTTTAAAAAAAAAAAAGGGCGTGCTGGCCCTGCAGCCCACACATCAGACCAGCCCACCGGCAAATCTCCAGACCCTCCCGATTACGCCACAGGAAGTCTTTCCTCCATGTGGCTATCAAACTTTTCATCTCCTCCCCCTTTCTGTGTATAGGATAATAAAATTAATCCTGCACCACAATAACTACTTTATTTTCACATTAAAACATTTCACACATGTATGCACCTGACCTGTTTAGCACTTAATTGCTGGTATTTTTATATTCTCTTTTTTTTTTTATATCTTGTGATTCGTTGTGTATGTTCTTTTGTGCTGAAACTCTGGCACAACAATTTCCTGCGGGATCAATAAAGTTCTATCTTATCTTATTTTATTAGCCACACCAGGCCTGATTTTAATTCTCTCGTGACAAATTCCTTCTTTTCTCACAATTTCAGTCATGGCATCAATGGACGAGGAGGAAGAGATTTCTTGCCTCTTGGCAAAAAAAAAAAAAAAAAAAAAAAAAAAAAAAAATAAAAGGCCATTAAACCATACCATGGATGAAGAAGGGGAATTTAGTACATTGTTGTCGTATACAAAACAGTCCGTCGCCGGGCAGTTTATTGTGCGACACAGAGTACGCAGTCATAAAATGTTTCTTTGCGCGGACATGGCTTTCAGACGTCCACCTCGAGTACGTGCAGACCTCTGCGAAGTGAAGTACGCCCGAGTATGTGGGAGCCTTAAGAGGCAGATGAAGTCATCTCCAGCACCACCCCCCACACTGACAGGGGGTGAAAAAGAGAGCATAAAATTGGCCTAGAGGCAACAGGTTGCGCTGGTCCTGACCAAGCGTATCAGGTCTATCAGAACAGGGTCCTATTTCTCTGGCTTTTTGGTCTCTGGGTTGTAACAGTTTGTGGTTTGTTACTTAACCTGCCTCCTCTATAATTGATCTCAAAGTTGTCACTTTCTGTTGGACTCACCAAGTGGGGGGAGGTGGTGGTGTGCTGTCCTGTGTCTTCGTCCAGCTCTTGTAATAAATAACGTTTGATATTCTGTCCCTGCTCCCATGTCCCTCACTCTTCCTCTTGTTCCTCCCTCTTCATCTCCTCCCGTGAGCTCACCCCTTAATGCTGGTGCCATGTCGACACACTTTAAAAAAAAAAATACATTTTTTTAATGCTTTATTTTTTGCAGATCCGCAATTTGTGGTCTACCAACTCAAGGTCAAGATTCACACCTCGAACCCAGCTCATACGCGACGCGAGGACAAGCACATGATTTTTGAATTCCCCCAGCCGCTGCCGGTGTGCGGAGACATCAAAGTGGAGTTCTTCCATAAACAGAATAAGATGCTGAAGAAGGTTAGTTGGCAGCCTCCAACAAAAACAGATATTTCGCATTTACCTGCTTTTATATATGTCTGTTTTGTACAAACACTGTTAAACACACAAATCACTAACACACTTGTCCAGTCTCTTCAGTACTGTTCTTTCGAGTTTGAAGTCTTGTGATGTTTTCCTGCCTTAAATGATAAAAACAGAATGCAAATTTATGTATCGTATAATTTTATGAACTAAATTAAATTGAAAAATATGTTTATATCTTTATTAAAAACAAATGGTTTCCAATGCAGTGTCCAGAGACAAGTTGGAAGATACTGAGACAAACTTTGGCACAGTTTGTTAATTTTTTTTTTTTTTTTTTTTTTTTTGCTTTTTGACCGCAAGACACAAGAAGAGTAAAATCGACTTTAGCCAAAAAGACTTAAAGGAATTTGATATAAAACAGAGAAAATTTCCAGATCTTCTATTTCCCCCTGCCTTCATTAATTTTTTTCCCCCCCTCATCTCTTCCTCCAGGATAAAATGTTTCACTTCTGGGTGAACACGTTTTTCATCCCCGGACCAGACGAGAGTGGGGATAAGCTGGAAAACGGGGCGGTGAACAATGCAGAGAGCCAGCAGGGAGGAGCGGTGCCGGGTCAAGGCCAGCAACCGAGCGCCGAGTGCAGAGACGGCTGCAGGGAAGGGGACAGGGAATACCTCATCCTGACACTCACGAAGAATGACTTGGACAAAGCCAATAAGGATAAGGCTAACCGCTACTTTTCTCCAAACTTCAAGGTGAGTAGTAGTTGGAGGGGTTTTGGTTTCTTTAAGGAGAAATATAAAGCTGTGATGAGCTTGGCGTTGTATTCTCTAAATGCAAATGCCAATTGTCTTGCGTTCCAGGTGAAGTTGTATTTCACAAAAACTGTGGAGGATTCTTCAAACTCTGAGGCTAGCCCATTCGTCACCCCGGACGTTAGCGACAATGAGCCAGACCATTATCGATACTCTGACACCACTGACTCTGATCCAGAAAATGAACCTTTTGATGAAGAGCAGCACACGCAAATCACAAAAGTGTGAACTCTTTTTAACGCAGGAAAGGAAGAAAATGTACACCCGAGAAGAAAAAGGAAAAAAAAAGGAGAAAACTTGAATATAAACTCAAAAGAAGAACCTCTGTCCCTTCCCTCCCCTCAGACGGCAATAGAATATCATCATGTCAAATGCCAATTTTAGGGAAAAAAAAAAAAGATTAATATCTTGACCACTATATTTTGTTTTTATTTTTCCTGAAATTTTTTTTTTTTTTTTTTTTTTTGGGCACAGCAATGTACCATGTGTGAGGTATTGACACTGTTGCCCCAATGGGAAAAGGTGCTGTAGCTATAATTTCATATATATATATATATATATATATATATATGTATATGTATA
>JARVLU010000001.1:46203160-46218730 GCA_031762415.1 Simpsonichthys santanae | reverse complement strand
AAGCCTTGATTGATTCATTGTTATTGTTTGTTTATTATTGTTGTTGATTTTAGTTTGATTATTTTTGTAATAAAACTATAAAGACAACTTTGGTCTCTTCATTCCGATGAATATTCATGTGTTATGATATAAAACTCACTGTAATAAACAGATTCTACTTCAGTGACTGATTCTGATGATTAAAGGGTGAATACGTTGTTGTTGGTCAGTAAACTGACCAGCTGGTGCCCACACTTTAACAAGAGCTAAAGAGATAAAACATATGTAGTCAAGGGGGTGGAGAAAGTGTCACCCTTCTTCCTTCATCTCTCCTTCACATTGCTACATTATGCATCAGTGCTTAATAATAAATATAAAAGCATTAAAGATAAATATATAAAACAGAACTGTTGCTGTCCACCCAAATATGTTTAATCTGATTTTAGTGGTGTGCCATGTTTCCCTCAGGTCTAGACTGTGTCGACCGTCATGGCTGTCTGTCTCCTCACGTCCTCAGACTGTTCAATTACAAAGTGCCACTTCCACTCACATCCTGCGCTCTTGGAGCCAGTGAGATCTTTGCTTACTGTCAAAGGAACAAATCACTTCAACAATTTCAGCCTCCTGAGGTTTGCTGCTTCTGAAATGTGTTTCTGTCGTCTTCTTTCGTTTACGTCTTTACAGTTAGGGATTAATCTGTATGTTAAAGTGTATGAAGCAATCGTTTCAACTCTTGATTTGTACTCCAAGGACACAGAGGGTCTAACCAGCCAACAGGTGGTCCAGCTGAAACCAATTCAGGAAGTGAAAGGTCACCCACTGGGCCCTGCATCAGTCCTTCTGTCCCCTCACTGTCTCTGGTTGGCCTCTGCAGGACGGGATGGCTTACTGCGCATCAGACAAACTGCCTCCATCGTGAGCACTCGTTTTTATTTTTATTTTTTATTTTAGGTTCTGCTGTTTATTACAACAATGTTGTTGCATCTACAGGAGCAATACATTGAGCTTTGGTGTCATTCCTGCCATCTCGGTGGAGTCCGGACTGTGTCATTCTCCTCAGATGGACTCTCACTCCTCTCTACCGGCTTCAGTGATGGCTCTCTTGTCTGCTCTAATCTCAGGTAAAGCAGAGCAACTCCTCATATGTTCATGCACAGATGTGAGCAGCAGAGGGAACTGTTGCTCACAGTCGGATGTTAATAGTATTTCCACCAGCAGTGGGTGACAAAAGTAAATAAACACAGCTTTAGGTCCAGTGGGTGGTGGTGTCTGGTTTCAGGGGAATCGTGTCCATAATCTGCTGGAAAACAAAGATGTACTGTAATAAAAATTCACATCTCTCTGGCAAAACAACCCACTCACATTCCACACATGTGACCCCCCCCCCACCCTCAGCCCCCTCTATTAAAAACTTTCTCCCTAACTCACTTTTATTATCCTGAGTTGTTTCAGTGTTTGTTTGTTTTTCTTGAGTCATTTGTTAATTCTTTACATTTCTCACCTTCTGATTGAACATTATGTCAATGTAAAAAATATAGTTTATGGTATCTTGTTTGCTTGTTTTTTCAAGACCCCCCCCCCCCCCACACACACACACACACACACACACCATAAAAATGCTACTGTCTTTATTTATTGTATTGTTTTCTATTAATCCCCAATGGGGAAATTCATTCTCTGCATTTTTTCTGATTGCACATGTGAGCACACATGTGAAGCAGTGGGCTGCCATCCAAGAAGCCTGGAGAACAGCTGGGGGGTTAAAGGCCTTGCTCAGGGGCCCATAGTGGGGCAAATGAGGGTGGAGGCAGGTGTGGATGTTTCCCCTTTTCCACCCACATTTTGATGTTGTCAGTCTGGGAGTTGAGCAGTGACCCTCTGACCACAGGCCCACTCTCTCTAGCCTCTGCGCCACCACTCCCCCTGCAGCCATAGTTAGTCTTCTGTTTCATATTCAAACAAAATAAAACAAAATTGAGCTTAATTGGCCTGTTTATTTTTGTTTGTTTGTTTTTTGGTTTGTTTGTTTCAAACCAAACTAACAATTGATTTGACTGTTTCGGACACACTAACATGTTACAACACAGACTGAAAGTTAAAACCTACAACTACTAAAGAATTTTTGCTGTTCATATATGTTTTTCCTGATTCTGTACAGAATTAAAAATGTGAATGATGAAAACGTGCACAATGCTCTCCAGCACAGCCACTTTAGGACTCAGGCCTTGAAGGAAACGTTTGATTCTGAAAACCCCATCCTCGTTAACTTTCGTGTTTGGGATGAAGGCAGCACAACAAACGAGGATAGTGAGGTAAGTCATACAGACTTTTTTCTGTTTTTAAGCATCAAACCGTGAACTTCAAACACTGAAAACTCTTTTGATGCATTCATTACAACTGTAAGGGTTTCATCACGCCTCAGTGCTCCTGCAATGATTTAAAAATAATGTCTCACATGGTTTTCCAGAAAAACATTGTGACCGTACAGGTTGTGTTTTTTTCTTTTAAGAATTATAAATATAAAATACAAAAAATGAATTTAAAGTAATATTTTTCTTCTTTTCTATTTCTCATTTTTCATCAAATGTCAAGCTAAACTAACTGGAGAATACTGTTCTGTCTTTGCTCTGTAGGTCAAAGTTAAAGCATCGATAGATACGACTAAACAAGACGAGCAGATCGGTGTTTCTCTGTCTGCCCCGAGCTCAGACCTGACGTGGCTGGAAACCAAAATGGAAGAAGTCAGTGCCAAGCTTTAATATCGAGGAGATTCTGATGATGTTAAACATAGATGTTTATCTGGTTTCTCAATGATGTTGAAGGGTGTGGGTTACGAAAGCGCCCCTTTCACCTGAGTCTTATCAGTGCTTCTGAGTTGTTTCTGGCATGCAACTGCCTGATTTATCATCATTTGCAGAATGAGAAAAACAACTACTTAACTGTACACTGTCATAAAAATAACAAATTGTAAAACCTGCTTGTCATTTTTCACCTCACAAAGTCCCTGCTTAACGATAAAATAACGTGGAAGGTCTTTGATGTATACGTAAAAAAAAGGAGGGGGCACTTTCAAATGTTCATTGTGTACAAAAAGTTTATTTTTACTCTAAGTTTGGATGCTGCTGATTTTTGACCATCAGTATATTTTAACAGATTGTAAAAGAAGATAATAAGCAACATTCTGAGGAAAAGAAACGCCTGAGGGAAACCGTCGCAGAGATACGTCACACTGTAAGTTTTTTGACCGTTGCTTTCTGTTTTTGCCGATCTACGAAAGGATCAGGAAAAAGTAACGGCAAACAAACATAAAATCTGTTTCTGACTCTAGTAAGACTTCAGTCATAATATGCAGCTAAAACATTAACGAAAGTTGCACATGCATGCAAGTGTTCTCTAATAAAACACAGAGGAGAGTGAGAGTGTTTATTCCCTGGGTGTTTGGATCCAGAAGATGCTTCATGAAAACGACGCCCTCCATGTAGATGTGGAGGAGCAGAGGAGACTGGAAGACATGGCGGAGCAGGAAGCTGAGAGGGTACTGCAACCAAACCTAGACTCAGTCCTAAATTGTGCCCCAGACTCATCCTTATTGTCCTCATTGTTCAGGAGAGAGCTGAAACTGAGCAGAGCATCGCAGAGATGTGTTACCTCCAGGAAGTCCTGAGAGAACACTGGGATTCTTGGATGGTTAAAAGCAGGGCCCTCAAGGTAAGAGAGCTTAGTCTGAATGAGACGTTTGTTTCTTTATTAGCCTTTAATGATTTGTTTCTGTCACAGGCTTTCCACTCTGAACCGATTGTACAGAATTACCCTCTGCATGAGCGAACACAGAACGAACTGGAGGACCTCCGCAGGGTTCAGAATATGAGGAAACTTGACGAGGCTGCATGCACCGTAAGCAAGATTGGTGGTTTGAATTCAGGGTGACGCAGCAAAAAGTAAAGCACATGCAGCGAGTTAGAAAACCATGTTCACTGGTATGAATTTGAAATGCAACATTTTCTAAAGGGTGTGGCAGTGCAACTTCTATTTTTTTTTCATCTCTTTTCTTTAAGTGCATTTTATTCCAAAACCATTCAAGTCAAAACAAGTTTACTGCAGGAACATAATTTGATGCTTTGAATCACAGTCCTTCATCTGACCTTTTACCGCTGCAACTTTTCCAAATACTTGAAAATGCGCCAGTCCAGTAGTGTTGAAACTCTTCAAGATTTATAGATGTGAGGCTCCAAGTAAGTCGCTGCAGTAATTATCTGTGCTGAAGTGTTCTTTGATTGTGTTTGTAATCTTCTGGCCACAGATTCAACACTCTCATTTTTGTCTGCTGCGTTTCTGTGTTCCCACCTTTAACCTGCAGCCGAGCAGCGCAGAGAACGGTTCCAGGTCAGAAGACCAAAAACAGGAGGAGGGTTCCAGGTCAGAAGACCAAAAACAGGAGGAGGGTTCCAGGTCAGAAGACCAAAAACAGGAGGAGGAAGGCTGCAAGGAAGAGAGTGCTGATTTGAGTGGAAGCTTCTCGGCCCAGTTAGGCTTTTCAAACCCTTACATCTACGACCAGTTCAGCTTACAAACCATAGAACAGAAGATTAATCAGACGGTTCTGCTGCAGGTGGGATAAATATAAGTAAAGTTCAGCAGCATTCAAAATGCACATTTAAAATAAATCACAGTCATTTAAATTATTTACAGACTCTACTATTTATGGCTCCTGTCATCCAGATTCTAATGATTATTTACTCCTTCACTCAACTCCAATGCAGGACGTGATTTATAGCATCAAGATGGCGTTCAACACAGAGTTTGAAGCACAGCACAGGCAGAAGCTGCAAGAGCTCAGACGAGTGGGGACCAGGAACAAACGGATCAGAGAGATCATGCAGGAGCTGGGCGTGAACCAGGAGCTGTGGGAGGCTGGTCTGACCGACAGCGAGTGGCCAGAAAGTCTGCTCACTGTGGACCACTCTGAGGTTACTGTCCTCACAAATTGTCCAAGCAGTGGACGCAGTTCACGGAAAGTGAAACAAAGCATGTGCACATGTTTGTTTGTTTTGATTCTGACTTGTGAGCTAGTGTGTGATTATTATCATGTGACACTGCCTTTAACCCATTTCAGATTAAAGCAGAGAAATACCTCACCCCGGAGCAGGAGGAGGAGAGGAAGAAGATGAAGGAAATTTATCTGGCTGCTAAGGTTTTACTTTTTGCCTGATCAACATTTATGTATTTGTCAAATCCATTTATATCTAACTTGCACATTTAGGTATAATTCCTATTGACATACAGTGAAAAATACATTTGTTTTTATACTTTATCATAAAGCGATGAAAAGCATACATTTGTTGTATGTTGTCTTGCATGTCATGAATAGAAGCAGGTCAGCTGAGCCATACTGATGTTTTTTGTTGTTTAGTTTCAGGGTGACGACAGCAGAGAAAATGCTCTGGATGACATGATGGACGGAGTGCTTGAAGTGCAAAAACTGAACATTTTAAAAATGGTGAAACTTTCTGTTCACGTGTGAACACTAGAAAAATTTAAACACTTGTTACTTACAAAAATATCCTAGAAAATCAACCGTTTCACTAGTTTGATCAACATATTTACTCTTTAATTGATCAATTATTGTGCATTTCTTTGTGTACATTTAGATTTTTCAACCAGATCAATGTCAATAAATAAGCTGCTGGACATTTGAATGTCCAGTTGGCTTCAATCTGCCTTAAAATTAAATTTAATGAATCTTAGAATGTCTTAGGTCTCAAAACCTCATTTTGGTTATTATCACTGAAAATGTTTTAGAGAGACCACTTTAAATTTTTATTTATTTATTATTATTATTATTATTACAACATAGTGAGTTTAATTCAACAATGTACAGTATTTCCTTTTAGGCTGTGGAAAAAAAAAAGTTATTTTCTTCCCCAATAAATTATTGAAATAACTCATCAATATGATTTTAATTTTAATTGGTAATAATGAGGAATATTTTAATAAAATTCTTGAGTTTTATGGTTTATTAATTGTTGATAATTTAACATTTAATTTAATCATATGTTATGCTGAAAAACAAAATAGCAATCATTTATTTTCACCTACTTATTTTTAGATTTAACCTCATCAATAACAAATCACTTGTAATCCATTATGTTCTTGGTTATTTCTTTAGACTGTGTTTCTTATGCAGTGTCAGGTGAGTTAGTCAAACCAGCAGGATGAGCATATAGTGTTTATTTTTTTAATTGTCTCCACAGGAAATCCCTGTGCCTGAGTTTGTTTTGACCAAACCTGACAACCATTGGAGTGAGGAGGAGAAAAACATCTACAAAGAGTATGAAAAGAAAACAAAAGACCTTAATGAGGAGAAGGACAAATATAAAAGGGTATTACAGATTACTCAATCATTTCTGTTAGGTGTGTTTGTCATTATCTTTGATATAACGTCTCTATTAACTCTGGGGTTTGTAGTCTTTGGAAATTGAAATGAAAAACCTGCAGAAATTCAGCAGAGAAGGGACTGAGAAGTTCGACGAAACACTGACAAAGCTAATGGAGAAGAAAGTGGAACTTACAGCAGCTATTTACCAGGTGAGCACAGAAATAAGCTGCATGAGTGAGCGGTTCTGTTATTAAAATGTTTTGGTGTGTTTCACAGGAAGAGCTCAAGATCATCTACTTTGCAGATTCGGTGCTCACAGAAGAAGAGATGAGAAACTCAGAGCTGGAGCTCAAGCTCCAGCTTGAAAAGCTGCTGGCACACAAGGTCAGAGAACCCGTGGACGGTGTTAAAAATGTACGGCTGCCAACTTTCGCATCAGTTTGCAAAAAGTGGCAGCAGTGTTTGTGTGAACTCTGCTGCTCAGGCATGTTTTGATGGAGTGTGCATCAGGAACATCTGTCGGTCCAACTGGCAGTTCTTTTTTTTTTTTTTTTAAGCTCTGCTAACATCTTTACCTGCGTTTATCTGACAGCATGAAGCCAGAGAAGAGGTGGTGAGACAAGAACACGAGGTGAAACTGTTTCAGGAAGCATACAAGAACGTTGTAGCTGCCGACAAAGTACTGATAAAATACTGAAAACGTTGCAGATTTAACAATGTGAGGTACTTAAGATAAATTTCTCCTAAAGGTTCTTGATGGTGACTTCAAGAAGGAATTTTCAGATGTACCGACCCAAACTGTTGATCAACTTTACAAACTGTTCAAACGTAGACCCAGGTTTGTTTTCACTTTCAGACCAACGGTGGCCTAATACAAGCTCTTGCTAACATATTAGCTGGACTGGTTTCTGCCTCAGAGTTCAAATGATGAGGGCCCAGACTGGAAAGACCTCCGAGTTTAAAGAGCATCGTCTGCACGGCTCCATGGTTCCTGATGCGCTCAGCCAAGTGCTCAAAGGCATGGAGGAGCTGGATTCTCTAAAGTGCATGCCAGAGAGTCTAGACCTGTCCATCTGGGACAGGATGTGTCTTTTGCGCAGAGCAAAAGTGGAGAGTGAACAACAGGTAAAGAACTGAAACGTTAAAAGATGGAAAACAATATATTTTTAGGTCTAAAAAATGTTATTACATCAGACAAGCAGGGCGGTTTAAACATCAACTATCCAGCTTTCAAACTGATTTTGTCAACGTTGTTTGTTTTAATTTCACTCTGTGTAAAATGGTTTTCAGGTGCAAATGAAAGCCTTGACTCTTGCTGAGATGCAGGCCTTCCTGAAGAAAAGGGAAGACGAAGTGAACGCTGCCCAACAGGAAATTACAAACTGCTCCGAGGCGCTGAAGAGGTACGACTGATGTTCATTTACACCAGAGCTCAAACGCTGACCAAGTGCGAATCTAGATAGATTCATTCTTACGACATAAGCTGCAACAATTCTTTGTCTCGTTTAAAGTTCATTAGTGTTTTTTTTTGCTCCTTGCAGTCTGCATAAAGAGAGGAATGATCACCTGATAAACACCAGGGTCCAAGTTGTGCAGAGACAAGGACAATTGGAGATGTCAAGTCCCGACCTGTCAGTTGGCAACATGAGCACCAACTTCCTTTGCCACAAAAGCATTGTAGACAAACTCCGAGGAAATAGCAGGGTCAGCCTGGACGCCTTTATCAAATTATTTTTTTTTTTAGAGATGGTACTACAGTATTATAGTTTTAGCATTTTATAATCAATGCCTGTCTTATTAGAGTCTTGAAGAGAATGAGATATACAAGATGGAGAAGTGCAAAGATGCAGTCAAGCAAATAGTGCAGCTGGAGTGGAAGCAGCGTGTGCTCCAGAACAAGATAGAAGATCTCAAAGAGAAGAAGGACATCAAGATGCTGCGACTCTCTAACCAGCAACAGGATACACGAGTAATTCAGTTTCTAAACGTTACAATAAATATTTTCAGGGAGCTCCATCTTTTCTTCTTTCTTTAATGTAAACATATTTTACTGGATATAAGTTTCTAGAACGTTCAGGATCAGGTTTAATCAACATGAAATCGCTGCATTTGGGTTGAAATGTTAATCCTGTTAGCGTGTCTGGCCAGGACTCCTGGCTGCCATTTCAAGGCAGGTATTTTGGTTTTGGCAGCGCAGATGTTTTGCGAGCAGAAAATTGTTTCCATCTCTTAGTGCAGATGGGCATTTTTTTTTTTATAGAACGCTCACACCCTTTTTCACCAAGCCTCCCTGCCGAATCGTTTTTTTCCCTCTAACATTTAGAAATCATACCCAGTAGGCAGATCCAAGTCAAATAATTTATTTTTCTTTGTTGATTCTGTTCGAACACTTATGTTCAGTTCTGTTTATGTGTTTTTATTAAAAATGACTTCCTCTGAGAATAGTTTGGCTGCAAACCAAAGGCAGGAACAGTTTAATTAAATCCATCAGACAAGGCGATGTTTGGCTCAACATATTAGCCATTTTTAAGAAGTCTAAAATGAAATGAAAACAGATCAGTTAAGTCGTTTGTACTTTAAAACAAACTAAAAAGCATGAGTTTTGACTGTAATGCCAGTTTCCTTTGGCAAAAGGTGGCTTCTAATTTCCTGACATTGTTAAAGGCCCTGAAACCATGTGAGAGGAAAGTTTTGAGTATAAATAAGTCGATCCTTAGGGATTTGAAGCCCTTCCTAACGAAGTCTGAACACACTGATTGTGAGTTTTTAAGTTTTTAATGAAAAGATACAACACAGAAGCTGAAAACTAAAACCTTACTCGAGCGCTTTCATCTGTTTTCCAGTTCTTTTTATTCTTTAATACAACCCAGTTTGTTTGCTTTTCAGTACCGCAGTAAGAAGGAACAAGCTCAAAGCATAGCTTTGATGAAAAAGGTAAAAAAATAAAAAAACACCTAAATTTTAATCTCAT
Organism: Simpsonichthys santanae; assembly: GCA_031762415.1. Lineage (NCBI taxonomy): Eukaryota > Metazoa > Chordata > Actinopteri > Cyprinodontiformes > Rivulidae > Simpsonichthys > Simpsonichthys santanae. The sequence goes on along the minus strand of JARVLU010000001.1, from coordinate 46,209,404 downwards.
CTGCATTATTACCTTTAATACATACTGGTAAAATAATGTACAATTCCAGATTCATCAGCAGAAGGTACAGCAATGCCAGAAAAGAATCGAACAGATTAAACAACAGGAAGCAACGAAAACAAATAACTATGAGAGTTTTGAGCAGCAGCTTCCTGATCTGCAGGTGACTGTTGCAGAGCTGACGAGCATCTGTGGTTTGGCAGGTAATAAAAGCAGCCACTTCAGCTACCAAGGGCGTTTTCATCAAGTTCCAATCAATGTTGTGTTTCTTGTGTTGCTTTAGCCACCGAGGAAAACCTGGCAGCCGAAAGAGAAGAGCGCTACCAGGAGATCCTTCAGAGGAAGACGTGGAAGGAGGCCGCCATTTCTCAGGCAGACGAACTGCTTTTCCTCAGCGAAGAAGTGGAGCGTTTGAAAAAGAGGAATTACATCTCCCTTGATGAGCTGGAGCACCACAACTAAAGCCAGATTATTTATTTGCAACCTGCAGAACATTAATTATACATTTGCTGTGAACAAGAACTAATAAAACTTTACGAAATGTAGAAGAAAAATAGTCATGAGAACGTCCTTATAATACTTTAGTAAAGTGTCACGTGTTGCTTAACATCATGAAGTGAAGTCGTCCTCGGAGCGGTCAAAGTGCAGGATGCTGTGGTCCAGGCCGAACAGGTCAATGAGCTCAGACAGGTTGGCCTTTCGTCCATCAATGGGAACTTCTGACTGGAGCTCATACAGGCCAGCCTGAGCACAACTGCGCCACTTGTTGATCAAGGTTTGGAGCTGGGCTAAATCGTTCTACAGGAAGAAAAGGGCAAATACTATAAAAATACTGTTTCCAATCTGGTAGTTAATTAAAATACAAATATCATGGGCCATTTATAGACATTACCTTGCTTCTATACATTTTAACCATCTTAAGTCTGCGCAAAGTCTCTGTTTTGGATTTAATCTCCTTCCTGAGTTGTTGTGCAAAGTCTTCTGGGGTTACATGTGTCGGTTCGAGAACAGGTCCAGGTACTTTGTCTGGACCCTGCTGTCCAGCTTCCTCCTCCTCTTCATCCACACACAGGCGTTTGGCCACAGAGACAGGAGAGGTGAAGGACCTCCTGGTTCTCTTCAGCCTCTCCCTCAGGGAGGCGCTCAGCTTCGGACGATGCTGCTGCGGGATGACAGAAAAACATAAAGTCTTGCAGTTTGTAGCTTTCAGTGGCCAAGTTTCATGAATTTACACACTGAAAAAACTCACCTTTTCCTCTTTAAACTCAGAAGGACTCGACTCGACTGCATAACAAGGCGAACAATACGCAGATTTTAATTTGGGAGTGACCTCCATTGGTCAAACTGACTCAGGTTCATGTAAATTTATTTTTAAAACTCACGTAAACTCGTTTTAGCTGAAGCTACGCCATAATTGTTCTGTTTTTCCGTATTTCCGCGGGTCAGTGCCTCCCACGTAAGTGATTGGACAGAATTTGATTACGTTTGCCGAAGAGCATCACGGGAGTTGTAGTTGTAGACATTTCTCGAATATGAATTGAGTCGACACTTCTGAATTACCTTCTAGTTCAGATTAATTTATGTGCGTAATGACGATTTTTAGAGCTTACTGAACAAAATAACGTTTTCTAAGGAAATTGGGCTGAGTAAAGTGAAAAAAGAAAATTTAAATGTACTTATCATTCTTACTACACTTTATTTTTTGGATTATAGTGCAAGGGAACAAATACTTTTTAAAATTAGAATTGAAAAGAGCATCCTACAAATAAAGAAATTCAAAGACTCAAGGTTCTTTATTTGTCATTTCATCACATGTGCCACATGTGAAATTGTGTACACAGTGTCTCAGTTATTACATCCAACACAATTATAAAACGTAAAAGAAAAAGTAATAAGATGTAAGATATGTAAGATATGAACTAAGAAAAACGTTAATAAAAATACACTAAGCATTAATAGCATAAAATGCGCCAAACAGCGGCATGAACATGAGTCTGTGTGAGCAGATGAGCACGAATGAACACAGCAACATGAAACAGATCAGCAGCAACATGAAATAGATCAACAGCAACATGAAACAGATCAGCAGCAACATGAAACAGATTAGCAGCAACATGAAATAGATCAACAGCAACATGAAACAGATCAGCAGCAACATGAAACAGACAGATCAACATGAAACAGATCAGCAGCAACATGAAACAGATCAACATGAAACAGATCAGCAGCAACATGAAACAGATCAGAATGAAACCGATCAACATGAAACAGATCAGCAGCAACATGAAATAGATCAGCAGCAACATGAAACAGATCATCAGCAACATGAAACAGATCAGCAGCAACATGAAATAGATCTGTAGCATCATGAAACAGATCAGCAGCAACATGAAACAGATCAACATGAAACCGATCAGCAGCAACATGAAACAGATCAGCATGAAACCGATCAACATGAAACAGATCAGCAGCAACATGAAATAGATCAGCAGCAACATGAAACAGATCAGCAACAACATGAAATAGATCAACATGAAACAGATCAGCAGCAACATGAAACAGATCAGCAGCAACATAAAACAGATCAACATGAAACAGATCAACAGTAACATGAAATAGATCAGTAGCAACATGAAACAGATCAACATGAAACAGATCAGCAGCAACATGAAATAGATCAGCAGCATTATGAAACATATCAGCAGCAACATGAAACAGATCAACATGAAACAAATCAACATGAAACAGATCAACATGAAACAGATCAGCAGCAACTTGAAACAGATCAGCAGCAACATGATTTTGTGAAAAATTATTAAACTTTTTTAGTGGGGAACGCATCATTTAGACACGTTAGCCGGAGCCTTTAAAGGGGGAATACAGTTTATGCCATTTCACAAAGAAAAACCGAAGTTTGGACAAATGTAAATAAATAAATAAATAAATAGACAGAAGTTGGCTGTCGACCTCATGAGCAGCTGAATACACACAATGAATTAGAATTGGTACACCTAAAATAAGTTTACTATGACCACACTGTCTTCATATGTACACAATAATTGTAAGGGTTTGTTTATGTTTTCATAGATTTCATTTTTTTTTTTTTCTATTTTTTGCCTAATGGGTCCTTAAAGCTTTTCTCTCTGAGTTATCATCCAAGCACTGACAGGAAGATGGTGTCCTGAGAACATTGTCTGGTAGAGATTATCTGATGGTTTCTGAAGGCTCGCATATAAACATTTTTGTATTTTCTATAAAAGATCAAATGAATAATTTCTTTAACAACTTCAAGAACTGAACAAAACCAACTTTATAAAGATGTAGTTTCATGAGGTGGTCAATTAGATTTTAAGATTATTCTGAGTCTTTTTTCTCACACTGTAGCTGTGATCAGGAAGTTTGAGACAAACTGAAACTTGAGGTTGTTTTTGTTGTTTTTTTTTAGGTCAGCATGCCCCCTCATCCTGTCTGTCACCACTGACCCTCGGAAATGTGTGCCCTTCTCAGAAACAAGCAGAGTCTTGCGGTCGTCTCTGTAAACATGTTGCACTTCTTATCACCGCAAACTGTATTTCAAATGGCTTCAAAGCATTCGGCTGGAAACTGTATGTCAAAGGTCAAAAAACGTTCAATACAAAAACAACTGGACTTTATTTGTAACAGAAGACGTTTCGCTCTTCATCCAAAGAGCTTTCTCTTTTTCTCTTTCTCTTTCTACTTAGTCTGCTACCTTCTTATATCTCCTCCCACGTGTCGCGTCATCAGTGCAGTTACAACATGCGCTCTCAGACCATCATTACCTGCAGCGTTCCCTCAGTGTGAACTGAACTTGGCAAAAAGGCCTTTTCCTACTCAGCTCCTACAACCTGGAACACCTTGTAACAGGAACTGAAGTTGTCCACCTCAATTTCTTTAAGGGGTTTCAAATATTTTTTATAATGGTTATAGAAAAAGCAAAGCAAATATGTTCTTGTTTTTAGTATTTCACCCTGATTTATTGTTTTATACGCTACTCTTTTAATTGCATTTTGACTGTAGTTTATTGTCATTGTTTACTGTTATTGTTGTCTGTACTTATATGTTCTGTTTGGAACAGGTCCTTCTTGTAAATGAGTCCTCATGGCTCAAAAAGACTAGCCTGTATAAATATAGGTTGAATGAATTTTAAAAAATAACTTTTTGAGTGACCACAGTTCAGAAAAACAGAGTTTTAGTCTGACTGGACTGATGAGCTTACAACTAGTTCCAACGGACCAAAATGGTCGTTTTTACTCCACGCCGAGGTCGTTCCGGTAAGATATTAACTGTTGATGACCTTTCTACAGATCCTAACATCCCAAGAGCTGAACTATCTCTTTATAACACTGGGAATAGAGAAACCACAGCTAACCATGTCTTTTTCTCAAGTGTAGTTTTTTACAAAGGCCTGAGCTCATTGGAAAACATTTCCTCTACATTTAGTGGGTCATTTCATTTAATGATCACAACCCGCCTGCCCACTGAGTTCAAAGGTTTCTCTTTATCTCCCTCTACAGAATTCTTAAATCACAGCAGCTCTCAGGAAAACATGAGGTGTTTTATGTGACGGCTTCAGCTCACTAACCTCACCTTTTCTTTTTCTTCTTCACATCAAGTTGCCATGTTTTCTATCAGTTGTGGAGAAACATTTACACTCTTCCCTTTTATAAAGGTAATAACACCACACAGTCAAAGATTTTTCAGATAAAAACACTTATTTGTAATTAAAATTTTCATGTTTTAATCTTAAAGCTGGATTTTTGCTTTGTTTTGTTGAGACAGAGCTCATCAGCCTGCCCCTCTGAATCACATGCGCTTTCTATTTTATTGTTTGATTATATTGTACTTCTTTTTAAACTCTTATTATCTAAATGTTTCTGTTTGGTGGTTGTTTTTAGCTGTATAGTGTTCTTGAGTGTTCTGAAATTTAATTTAAAAAAGTCCATTATAATTATCACTGATTAAAAGGATATAGCATACGATAGTTTCAACTGTTTGGTTTTAAAACGTGTGCAAATGCAGCTGAGTGATGTGAACAATTATTCAAACAAGATGGTTGACTTTTCATCCCATTTGGTAAAAACATCTCTTCACATTTTATGTAAAACCTTATTTTGTACAGAAATATAACTGAAGCTGTCGGGTACAGTAAATGTGAAACCACAGATGTTTTCTGTAGTAGTTCCAATGTTTGTCCACCAGAGGTCACTCTACTCCCACAGTTGCAACCAATCACCTAATGAGCTCCAGAAGTCCATAAGGCTGTGAAGATCATCCAATGCTGGGGACTACGTGTGTCTACTTGAGTACCTGCCTGGTCTACATCCCTCCAGATGTTCTCCTGTGTTCTGCTACATGTCTCTTGTGATTTACTGGATCCTCTCAGTTGGATTGTTTCTGGTTGGAACCAAGGACGGACCTAAAACACCTGTAAGGAACAAATGCACATTCTGTGCTGACTCTCTATTGCCCGAGACCAGATATTAATGACATCACCGTGCTCCCCAGGGATCCAGTTTCTGTTGTTGTCACTCTAAATAAATGCACTGATCTTATTGTGTCGAGTGTTCATTCTCATGCCGCTGTCACTCTGGGTATTCAGATCTTATGACATTTTCTTTTTGCAGCCTGGATGCAGTTTTTATTTTTTAATCCATATCTTTTGAGTTTTTGTTTTTTGAACACGCACAAAAAAGAAAGGGAAAAAAGAACACAGAACATGGACTATGCTACGACCTTCCCTTAAAGATCATTGTCTTCACCAGCCTGTATGTATATGTATCATATCTATTTATGTGCTGTGCTGTGGTAGGTTTTTTGATGCTTCAAATAGGACAAGGTGTGAGAGATCTCTCTCTCTTTTTTAATACGTATACATTTTATATATTCTTCCCTTTTCTCATCTAAGCAAAAATATTATTCTGAATAAGAGGGCCACTCTTATTGCAGCAGTTTCGTGCACTCCGCCCATGTTTCGGACGACTGTACGTACATGTTCTCGTATCTCGGTGCAATGATAATGAAGCTTATTCTGATTCTGATTTTCACCTCCAGATGCAGGAAGAGGGCCACCTGCATCATGAGGTACCCCACTCACCCAGCACACACAATTTTTGCCCCTCTCCCCTCAGGAAGGAGGTTAAGGAACCTTAAAGCCCCACTGACATGATGTTTGAACTTTGCATAAAATGGCACAACATATATATCTTGTATCATTGAATTATGT
>JARVLU010000001.1:46175115-46186738 GCA_031762415.1 Simpsonichthys santanae | reverse complement strand
CACATTCTGGTCCTCAAAAGAGTGTCCCTTGTCCGTGAGGTGGAGGTGAACAGCTGAGTTTTGTCCAGAGGAGGTGGCTCTCCTGTGCATATCTTATCTCAGCCTTTAAAACCTGAACCCCACACTCTTTGCTCTTTGAATTGAGAAAGCTCCTCAGATGAAGAGCGAAATGTCTTTTGTTACAAATAAAGTCCAATTGTTTTTGTACTGAACATTTTTTTTTAATTTATCATGACCTGGATGACTGACAATCTTCACCAACAAGCAAACAGTATCAAAAGCAAATGTAGCAAATGTAGTTCAAAGCAAGCTAAAAGATAAAAGTAGCAAAAACTTAGCTAGATGTAGTTGAAAGCTAGCTAAAAGTAGCAAAAGCTTATGCTAGCTAAAAGCTAAGGTACCAAAAGCTTGGCAAAAGTAGTCAAAAGTTAATTAAAAGATAAAGGTAGCAAAAGCTATAGAAGTAATTAAAAGCTAGCTAGCAAGTTTAATGCAACTAAAGGTTATCTAGAACTAGAAAATTGTTGCTAGAAGTTAAAATAGCAAATGTTAGTTAAAAGCAGCAAACAGATAAACTGTTCATAGATAGCTAGAAGCTAAAAGTAGCAGAATTGTAGCCACAAGCTGACAGTAGCAAAAGGTTCTATTAACACTAAAACCATCAGAACTGTAGGAAAAAGCTAAAAGAATACAAAAATAGAGCAAATGTTCTGAAGGAGATTTAAAATAGGACAATGTTTTTGAATGAATGGAAGAAATCACATTGTATTTTAAGAGAAAACATTTATAAATATAGGTAATTATTTTAAAAAGTATGAAAAATTACAAAACCCTAAAGCACCCATCTCCTGAATGAGTTGATTTTTTTATATACAGTATATATACTGTAAATGGTTAAAATAGCAGAAAGTATGCAAAAGATATTAGATTGCTAAATAATGAACAGAACATTTTAAATAACAGGAAAATAAAAGTATAAATGCTGAATCAGAATTGTCACGATAAAACTATTCTATTACTTTATTGCGTCTACTTATGAATACCAGTTTAATGTTTTCTGTTTCAAATATTTAAATGTTTCTTTAAAATATCTTTACAAAAAAAAAAAAAAAAAACATCTGTGACATTAAACTCCAACAACAAAGTCAGTAAAAACATAAAATTCAAGCATCTTCCTTTGTGTCAAAACAAAGAAAAAGATTCATAAACTAATGTGTCAACCCTTTTATTTATTGCAGTTTGCTCGTAGCTCTTAGCTGTTTTTAAACCTGGTTTGTGTGACTGACTGGTTCTGCAGGGGCCGAGCTGGAAGACGTGAAGAAGCTGCTGAAGGGTCGCTCCAGCAGCGTCAGTCCCACTCGCTCCTCCAGCGCTTCCATCACCCTGCCTGTCCCTAAAAAGTCCAGCGTGGAGGCCAAGACGGTCTCCGTGGCCACTCAGTCAGGTATATTCTGTTACGAGAGAGACGCACAGGCTGCACATTCATAGACACTTTGTCTCCGTCCCACATGTTTTTATACCACCTCAGATTCTTTCTAATGGCTGCACTGTCATCACAAAGCATCTTGTTCAAACTCGAGGGTACTAGAGCTAAAAAAAAAAGGGGGGCAACAAATCACTATTACCAGTAACCCATCCACAGTTACAGAGCCTTGTGAGTGCCAGGTCTAGAATTAAAAATAGAGGTTGGGGAAATCCGTTGATCTCAGTTCAAGACAGAGTTTTTCTTTTTTTTTTTTTTAAACCAAGGCACATTTTTACATCTAAAAAAATCCCACGGCACAGGACCAATCAAAAAAGTTGCAAAATGGCACATAGTAGCCTAAACAACACTTATAATGACAATATAAATTCTGAATTTACTCAGAAAACCTGGGTCTGCTCACATGAAGCTGATCCCTGTTTAGCTCTGCCCCCTGGGCTCAGTAACAGCTGCTGCCAGGGTTGTTGCAAAAAAAAAAAAAAATCCTGATCTGAGGGAACATGTTTCATAAGTATAATCCATTTTTAAGCAAAGGAGAAAACATTTATTTACATGTAGAAGTGTCCAGGTTGGTTAAATTGAATTACTAGAGATTAGTTTGCCTGTAACTGAAATCACAAATGGTTTGTTTTTACCCTTTTTTTTTAATATCATAAACCTTCTGCTGGGTTTTAAAGTTGGAAGTAATTGTTCACTTTATTGTACTTTTTAAAAGTATTGTGCACTTTTAACAACATAAACATGCATGTTTCTTAGAAGACCATTTTCAGGAAATTACCCTTCAAGTAAAGCTAAGATTTGGCAAAACTGCAATAAAGTTTACATCACAAGTTAAAAAATAAATAAATAAATAAATAAAAAAAAAAAATCAAAGAAACACTTTCCAAATGTCATTTTCTGTGTTTTCTTGCCCAACAGTGTCGTCCTCATTTGGCTCTGGTTTGCGAACAGCTGGCTTCGACACCATTGACATATCTGGCCTCTATGACACCGGTTTGACTACTAGGCAGCGTGAGACTGGAGTCCAAACAGGACATTATGACGTCACACTTAAATCAAGCCATTATGATACGGGCGTCAAATCAAGCCAGTACGACGTTGGCCTGAGTTCAGGCCAGTATGAAACTGGTTTAAAGTCAGGACAGTATGATATGAGTCTGAAATCAGGCCAGTATGAAACTGGTTTAAAGTCAGGACAGTATGATATGAGTTTGAAATCAGGACAATATGATACTGGTTTGAGATCAGTTCAGTATGACAGTGTGAGGTCAGGCCAGTATGACACACTGGACGCCGCCTTTCCCACGTTCTCCTGGTCCACCACAACCCTGCCCTCCTCATGCCCCGCTACAGCTGTGGCCGGCAACACCAGCAGCTACACCTACCACGTCAGCCAGGCCGGCACCAACAACATGCCAGGGGGGTCCCCACCACTCAGCCCCGCCTCACCCCCATCCCTCTCAGGTACCATCTTTAAGGATATTGTCCAAATATCGGAAATTCTCAGTGACTCATGTGTCTTTACATGCACAATTTGAAGTTTTTGTTGTTTTGTAACATTCTAATTACAACCCAGTTCTGAAAAAGTTGGGGATGTTGTGTAAAATGTTAATTAAAAACAACACAATGTCGCAAAGCCACATTTTATTTACAAAAGAACAATGTAGACATCATGTGTTGTAACTAAGAAATTGTACCATTTTCATTAAACAAAAGGTCATTTTGAATTTAATGGCAGCAACACATTAAAAAAAAGAAGTTTTAATAGGGCTTTGACTGGAAAAGTAAGTAGTGCCAGTAAGAAACAGCTGGAGGAGCATTTAGCAAATTATAAGGTTAATTGTCAGGTCAGAAATAGGACTGGATACAAAAAGAGTAGGTTGAATCACTTCAAAGTAAAGATGGGCAGAGGTTCACTAGTCTGCATAGACCTGCATCTAAAAATGTTGGAACAATTTCAGAGTAAAGTTCTGTAGTGTAAAATTAGGAGGACTTTGTATATAAATCGTCATATTATCATCAAAAGACATTAAGAATCTGGATAAATCTCTGATTGAAAATCAAAGTTATTGATCCTCAGAGAGCACTGCATTAAAAACAGGTCGGATTTTGTTATGACAATCACTGGATTTGGACAGGAACACTTCTGCGGATCATTATCTATAAGCACTACTGTGCATTCCACAAACGATGCTTAAAGCTCTATCGTGCAACAAATAGACAAATGCAAACACCATTCAGAAACAATGCCATCTTCTCTGGGCCAAAGCTCATGTAGAATGGACTGAGGCAACATGGAAGACTGTTCTGTGGTAAAGACAAAATCAAAATAAATAATTTTTGGAAACCATAAATGCCATGTCCTCCAGGGACCATCCAGCCTGTTAATAACACTTAAAAGCGTTAAAAGGCCGGCCTCTCTGATGGTATGGGTGTGCAACTGTGCCTATATAGCATCAGCAAAAGGACCATCAATCCAGAAAAGTGTACACAGGTTTTAGAACAATATATTCAGGGAAGGCCTTGCATATTTCAGCAAAACAGTGCTGGCATCCATGACAACATCATGACTTTGCACTTGCTGTCCAGGGTCCAAAAAGTCCCTGTATTTATAAACTGATGTTGTATTTGAACAAACATGGCAACCCTGTGACATATTAAATAATTCTGTTTCCTAATCTCTGTTTACAGTTTATGGATTTCAGAACAATCTGGCACCCACCTCTGGGGGTGTTCTTACCACCAGTGGCACCAATGTCTCCGCAAACGTTGGAGGTACTGCAGCGTGTCTGCACATTCTCAGATTTGTTGCACAGTAAAAAACAAAAATGCAGGTCTTTTACTTTGGAGGGCGCCGTGTTTGTATTGACAGGATACGGCGTTCAGAAGAACGTGTCAAACGGTGGCGGTGTCATCAGCTCTGGAGTCTCTACAAGTAAGTCTGGAAAAGTTAGTTGGGTACAGATTGTAAAGTTCGGCTCCCTCCTGACTGAGTCTCCTGCTGCCAGCTACAAGATTCCCAGCTGACGATGCATACAGGAGGGACTATACGATCGTGGTTTCTGAAAAGGAGACCGCTCCAGCCAGGAGAGATGGAGAAATGCTCCTTTTGGCCAAAGACAGTGGGAAACAGTTCACCACCATCAGCAGCAGCGGTGTTCATGGAGGAGGTGAGTGAGGCACACATTGCAGGGTTGCCAGATAAGCAATGATGAACTATTGTACCGTTAAAATTATAATATTTTGACCCAAACTGTCATGTGCTGAGTGAAGGTGTTGTGTTTGGTGAACATGTGCACAGAGAAAAGGAGGAAGTAAAAACGTGATTATGAAACTCTGGCAACCCTGTGTCCGAGTTTCATTTTTCAACTGTATTTTTACACAAGACCACCAAAATAAAGGCTACAAAATAAACTGGATGGAATTAAGTCCAGTTGGAAGCTGATACACTTATTTAATCTTGAATTTGAGCTTTCTGGATTTGCACAATCCTCACAAATTAAGTTGAATATATCTGTTCTTAGATGTGAGTCAGCCTAAATGTAATCCTTAATTTATTTTTTATTGCTTTTTATAAACTATATTCTGTCCAGGAAGTAAAACATAAACTTTATAATCGTCTTTATTTAATTTTTCCTGTTTGAGTTTTGTTTCTCCTTCTGCCTTTAATTTGAATACATTTGCTTAATTCAATATTTAGATTATTATTATTTTTTTATTTTTATGAAACCTTATGCTGTGATGCATTCTGTGTGCTTTGCAGGTTCACTGTCGGGTGATTCCATAAAGAAGGAGAAGCTTATTTCCAGCTACGTTGACACAGTCCCACTGAAAGCAGAGACAGGCAACTCTTACTGTGAGCATTGATGCTATAAAGTATAATTTTGAAATAAACTTTCAAATTAGAATGTTATTATTTTAAACATGCATGGGTGACACTCATCTGTTTCTCCAACAGATGGATCGTCTGGAGTTTTAATGAAAGACAAAGCGACCTATGCAGGTATGTTGAAGCGTTAACTTGGTTAGAGATGTTTTAATGATCAAAATATTTTTTTTCCCATGGAAGAAAAACAAAACAATCACACCGTGGTGTGCGTTTGCTGTATTTCAAATTACAAATTAATTATAAGAGTTTATACTTTTAATAAAATAAGTCAAATGATGCATTTTGATGAGGTGATAGACATCCTTCTTTGTTTTAGGATCTTTCATAAACTGACAAAAGCAACATTCAATTCATTTATGTTCAGTATTGCCATTTCACAACAAAACTCAACTCAAGGCAATTTATGAAGAAGTAATAAGTCCAAATAATAGATTATATTTGTGATTCAGTCTAAAACAGGCCCAGATTTGAATCAAATTACATAAAGTTAAGTAATTTATTTTTGTGATATGATAAAATAAGAAACTGTGTTTCACATAACTGCAAATAAGTATAAACATATTTGTCCAAGGAAACCAGCAGATCAAATGAAATCTTTACTTTATCACAAGCTCCCATCCTGGACGGCACATTGGTGACGGTGGAAAGAAACAGCTCCATTTTAACAGGAACTTCCAGCAGAACCAGGGTCAGGATGCAGCCACCCACCTCGACCGGCTAGGCTGGGAGGGGACAGGAAAGGGACACAAACACAGGATGACTGATCCAGATGTAGATTCTATGGAAAGAAAAACTAGAGGAATTGCATTTCCTGTGAAAACCCAGTGTGCTTATTGCTGAAGAACTTGCTGAAAAACACCTGAAATTAGCTAAAAAAAAAAAAAAAATCACAATGAAATGTAGCTGAAATGAAAGAACCAGCCTTAAATAGCATAAGAAAGCAGAAAACACATTTGTGCTAAATTAGGTAAAAATGAGCAGAAATGAGCACAAAAATTAAGAAATTGGTTAACAAAAACTAAAATTAGCAAAACCGAAACAAACAAAAAAATGATAAAAAGTAGCTGAAAAGGCAGAAAAAAACAAACTACCAAAAGGAAGCGGAAAGAGTTGAAATTAGCTTAAAAATTGTGGAATTAGCTGAAAAGGCTTACATTAGCATAAAACCTGCTAAATAGTAGCTGAAATAGCAGAAAAAGCTGAAACTAGCAAAAAAAAAAAAAAAAAAAAAGAAGAAAGGAGCTAAAGCTGAAATTAGCATAAATAAGTTAATTAGACTGAACGTAGCAGAAATTACCACAAAAAATTTGGAATTTCTCTGAAAACTGCTGAAATTATTTAAAAAAATTTAAAAAAAAGTTAGAACAAGCTCAAATTACCAGAAGAAAGCACAGAGAAGATATACTTGGCCAGGCTGAAAGAAGCAGAAATGAGCACAGAAAAGTGGAAATTATCTGACAATTATCTGAAAAAAAAAAAAAAAAAAAAAAAAAAAAAAAAAAATAAATAGAAAAAAAAAAAAAAAAAAAAAAAAAAAAAAAAACTCTAATTAGCAAAAAAATAAAAAAATAAATAAATAAATTAAATAAAAAGGCTGAAAAGCAGCTGATTTTTTTTTTTTTTTTTTTAAAGAAGCTTAAATTACTATGGAGAGAGCAATGTTTTTGCTGAATTAGGCTGGAAAAAGTTGAAATGAGTGCAAAAAAACACGGAATTAGCTAAAAAAGCTAAAATTAGGATAAAACAGCTAAAATGTAGCTGAAATAGCAGAAAAAGCTGAAACTTGTACAAATAAGCTGAAATGTGCGCAACATACTGAAATTAGCTGAAAGATGTTAGAAAAAGCACAAAAATGTTGTAGTTAGCTGAAAGAATCTGAAAGGAGTACAAAACAGCTGAAAAAACAGTTGAAAGTAGCTGAAAGTAGATGAAAAAAGTTTCAGTGTGCTGAAGGAAGCTGAAAGAACACGAACCAGAACAAAATGTGAAAGGAGCAGTAAAAGTTTGTAAACAGATCTAAAGATTTGAAGGATGGAAAATGAGCTCAATTCATGTTCTATGAAGAAAAAAATGGCAGAAAACACAAAATATTTCAAAACGCTAAAATTGCACCAATACCAAAAGTCAAACCAGGATTGTCCTGAAAGAGCTGAACGTTTTGATTTATGATTTGGTGAAATAGCTTGAAAACCGCAGAACAAGAATTGCGCAGAAAAATGTACGGAAGAAAAATGGATCACAATAATAACGCTTTGTAAACATTCACATAAGTTATTGAGTATGTGTATGCAATATATACATGCATATTTAAATACTGTATACAGTAAATGTCTGTATGTGTATATGTTTGTATGTGGACAGTAGATATGTGTCATTATTGTAGACTGCTGAGTCTATGAATAGGGTAGGCAAGTATAAGCCTTCAGCCTATTCCTTTTTTGGTAAATGGTTGATTTACCATTTTATACTGTTTTCCATTTTTGTAATGTTTTTAATTGACCATAATAAAGTTGAGTTAAGTATTGTCAGCCATAATTACATGGATAAATATGAAAAGTAGAGCAAGAAAAGAAATGAAGTCCATTTGTCTTTCAGTACCGTAGTTTAAGCCTATAGTGGCATCACTAAGGGATAGCTCTGGAAACTCAGGCAAGCCCTAACTAGAGGCTTTATTAAAACCAGAAGTCTAAAACATATTTTTAAAAGCAAACAGTAGAGTCAGCGAGACTTTATACACACACATATACAGTATATGTATATATACACTGTATATAATTTAAATATTTGAAGTTAATGGATTTTAAGACACATTTGACTGTGAACCTTCCCATGTTTGAAAGTGACACTTTGTCTGTCCTCAGAGATCCACAGAGACAGTGGCATCTTTGGAGGTGGAGGCTTCTGCTGCTGCTCCGACGCATGCTGCTCCTGGTGGAAGTGGCTGCTGGGTTTGCTCCTCCTCGCCCTCCTCCTGCTGGGACTCCTGTTTGGCCTCATTGCACTGGGTAACATTGACTTACACCAGTATCAGACGAGGGAGAACAAACATTTCTCTAAGGATAACACCTCAGCAGGCCTTGGGTTCTGGTGCTGGTGTCTGGGAGTGATTGTTTTTGCTCAAATAAAATGTGTGTTTTTACTTTTACAAGCTGGTGAGCATTATTTCCCAAAGCTGTGAGGCAGCACACCCAGTCATTGCCCTGGAAATGTGATCTCTGCAGGCTCTCGCCCTCTCATAAAGTCTGGCTCTCGTTGTGGAGAAACCTTTGGAAATAGTTGCCCGATGACATCAGATAGCTGCATTTGTTCACAGACGATTGTGATGCACATTTATCCTGATAAACTGTGCCAACAAGAGCCTGTGGAAGTAAATCTGTAGAGGCTGTTATGGAAGATGTTGTTTCATGTATTCATGTACAAACCACAACCAGAAAAACAGTCGCCGATAATCCCCCCCCCCCCCCCCCATACATCATTAATCCAGTGTTTCACAATCTGTGTAATCAGAACGAGTTAGCTGTTGGTTAAAGGTGATAAAATTATTCAGAATTTATATGTTTAATGTTTTTTTTTTTTTTTTAATAAAAATGACTATATTTACAATAAGTCTAAAAAGTTTAGAAAATTTTACAATACAGAGCATAAAGTTTAGAGAATGCCGAGAGCAACTGGCACCAAAAAGCTATAATTATTTTCAGGGGCACAAAAAAAATAAATAAATAAATAAATAAAAATAAAAAAAAAACAACACTCCCAGTGCAGCATAAATTTTGATTTCTCTTGTGCAACAGCATCGAAGCATCCCTTAAGAGCACTGACAGTTTTTAATTTATGTAAACCCCCCCACACACACACACACCAGAATTGTAATAGACCTTTAATATCAAAGCATTGCAACATTAGTTATGTGTGCATTCATAAAATAATTGCAAACAGAGACTATTAAATTAAAGTTTTTTTTTTTTTTTTATGATTCAGGCTGAAGTGTCGGAATAAGTTTCAGATTTACCAACATGGATCTCACAGACTGTTCGGCACCAACAAGATCACACTTTCATATTTTGTGTTGACTTTTCCAGTGTTGTCTCTGAGAAAATGGATGAGTTGTGATACAGTTGAGTTTTAGATGCTTCATTTCTAGAGATGTTTCACGGAGCAGAGGCCTCTCAGCAAATTATTTTAGGAGTATGGCTATTCTTAAGTGTTTTTAGTTTAATCCTCCTGCTGCCTTTGGGTCAAAATGACCACCAAGGCCTCAGTTTTAAAACTGATGCACAATACTGTACTGTACTTTGATTTTAATAAGGAAACCAAAACCCAACGTTTGTAGGATCATTTCTGCTTTTGTCTTTACTTGTTGTCACACTATTCATTAAATGTTGTTTTGTTTCCAGCTGAGGACGTGAGGAAGCTGAAGAACCGAGTGGCGACCTTGGAGGCCGAGGCCTCGGTTGCCAATGCTCGCACCAGTCGGCTGTCTGGTTTTACCAATGACATCAACACCTATGTGGGCGGCGGCGCAGGCGGTACTGGTACTGACACGGTCATCCTGGGAGCTGGAGGAGGAGCTGGGGGCTCGGATTCCAAAACCCAAATTGGCATCACTCTGGGCGGCGGCGGCGGCTCTGCCGGGGGCGGCGGCGGCGGCTCCGCTAGGGGCAACGGCCTTGATGATGGCACCGTCATTATCAGTGGTGTTGGTGGGGGTGCAGGAGCTGGAACCAGCATCAGTGGCAGCGCTGGCGGTGCTGGTACCAGACTGAGTGGTGGTGCTGGTGCTGGTACTGGTGCTGGTACCAGTTTGAGTGGTGGTGCTGGTGCTGGTGGTACCAGTTTGAGTGGTGCTGCTGGTGCTGGTGGTACCAGTTCGAGTGGTGGTGCTGGTGCTGGTACTGGTGCTGGTGGTACCATTTTGAGTGGCAGTGCTGGTGCTGGTGGTACCAGCTACAGTGGTGGTACCAGCTACAGTGGTGGTACCAGCTTCAGTGGTGGTACTGGCCTCGGCACCAGACTGAGTGGACGATACGTAGATGATGCGGTTCTTCTGATGGCCGTAAAGCAGATGTTACGATCTGAGGTGCAGTCACAGGAATTCAGAGGTACGGCATGAAAACACGCACACATGCATGAACCAAGCCTGTTTACTGACATCTTGTTTTCTGCCGCAGCTGTTCTTGCAACGTCAGTGCAAGGAGAGAGGGGATTACCTGGACCTAAAGGTGACACCTGTTTTTTTTTTTTTTTTTCAAATTATTAAACCTAAACCTACATAATTTGTCAAACACTCCGACACGTTTTTATTTTTCCTTTTAATTTGCTGACTCGCTATTACCAGATTTTTCATTTTTCATTTGAAATCCTGCTTTTATACTGAAAATTAAAAACACATTACTGTAATACTTTTACAGGAGATTCTGGTTTCTCTGGATCTCCAGGTGAGTAGTCATTATCCACCTGCTGAGCTTTGTGTTGTCTCCTCTCGCTGTTAAAGAACCCCCTTTTTCTGACTTTGACCTGTGACCTCAGGTGCACCAGGTCCAATGGGACATCCTGGCCCTGAGGGTCCAAAAGGACAGAAAGGAAGCCAAGGTACAGCGAGTGTTTCTGCTGCTAGATAACTATGAGTGAATGAAGGTCTGTTAACTAAGTTTCTGCTCAGGTGAACATGGAGCAGAGGGCCCATCAGGTATCAGGGGTCGTGAGGGTCCACCTGGGCCTAGAGGTGATCCGGGACCTCCAGGTTTTGGACTGAAAGGTGAGAGACTCAAAGCTTTTAGCAGTGAGGGTTAAAGATCTATCCTGTTTAGAAAACTTCTCATGTGTTTGATTTGTGCAGGTGCTCAAGGGGAACCTGGACCTTCTGGACCTGTAGGACTTGCTGGTGAGCCTGGACAAAAAGGTGAGATCAGTAAATAAGAATCTCAACTTGAAAAAAAAAAATAATAATAATAATGTAAAAAAAAAAAAAAAAACACCAAATGGAAACACAGTTTTTCAGTACAGCATGTTTAAACGAAACATGCCACCAGGGGGCAGTGTGGCATTGAATATACAGTGTGAGTACTGTACATCTTGGTGAATGAGTAAAATAACAGACAGCAAAGATTGTTTATATTGACACACAGATAAACAGTATTTATTTATAACATTACTTATTTGATATTAAAAAAAAATCTTTTTTTCATGATTTCTTTTCTACTCTATCAAATCACATGGATTGTTCACTGGTACTGGGAGGTGATCTTAACTTT
>JARVLU010000001.1:46125058-46135698 GCA_031762415.1 Simpsonichthys santanae | reverse complement strand
CTGCTCCCTAACAGGTCTCTCTTGAAAATGAGTTCTCGTGGCTCACTGAGACTAACCTGGATAAATAAAGGTTAAATGAAAAAAAAAAAAAATGAAAAAAAAAAATGAAAAAATGGAAATGCAATTGATAATTTTCATTTATCATGCGATTAATTGATTTATTGTTTATTGCGACAGACCTATGTTCAAGTATTTAAAGCAGAGTTTATTCAATACTCAAGTGTCTAGACATCTGAATATAGCCTTTTCTAATATTTCACATTTATTCCTCCTTGAGAAGATGCTAATACAATTATGAAATATAAATAGTAACATGCCTACTTACTGTAGAATTAAGCTATATGACTCACCAATATGGAGTGCCAATGAAAGAATCTCTTCTCTGTAATGTGTTGTTATTTTTAGCAGACACCCCAAAATCAGCTGAAAGTAGAAATGAACAGCAATTTGTTTCATCAATTTAAGCTCAGTTCATTTAAAAGACTTGAGCTATGGATAAATTAAAATCAATATTAGAAGCTTTCAGGACTCGTCACAAAACATGTTATATGTGCCTGCAATCTTTTTTTGCACTACTAACAATATCTACACGTTAGAGGAATAAAAAGCTTTACCAAGTCCCTGATGACTAGTTTGATAATTATTGTTTGCCAGGCTGAGGTATGACCTTCTGCCTACGGAACATGAATCATCAGGGAGAAAGCAGCTATGGATACCACAGCAGCAACATGAATAGTTTACTTGAGGAAAGTTATGTAACCAGTCTGATGCGTCACCAACTACACTCCACAAGTCATGTATAAAGACTACAGTACAGAAAGCCAATCACTTTGTTAGATTTGTAACCTAGTTAAAATGTATGCAATATGACTGGCTCCTTGCAGTTTTCCAGGATTTGCAGATTAAAACCACTATCCACTGCAACAGGTGAGATTTTTACCTAGTTTTACATCTCCATCCAAGGAGAGGAGAATATTTCCAGCTTTCAAGTCTCTGTGGATGATCTTATTCTCATGGAGGTAAACCAAGGCCTCCAGCGTCTGCTTACACACCACTCGGATCTGAGGCTCAGTCAATGGTCTCTCGAGTTCTGAAGAATAACAGACACAGACATTTAGACATATTAGCATTAAATGTGATTTATCGGAGACATGCAGTAGCACCTGGAGGGCAAACTTTACTTCTACATTACGCAGTGTTGCACAACAAATATATCTGTCAGAACACTGAGCACAACGCATACACACCCAATACTTTTCTAAAATTATTGTCATATTTGGTCACAATAAAAATAGAAGAGGTGAGGTTTCTCTTCAGGCTTCAAAGCAACACAAAGTGCAGAAAGGCCACTTGACTGGAATAACCCCGCCTTGAAACCTGAGCTGCAATAATTACATAGTTGGAACGGCCTCTCAAACTGGGGAAAAAAAAAAAAGAATTCCCAGTGTGGAGGCTTTGAGATGGAGTAGAAAAAGCTGGCACCTCAGGATGGAGCAAAGAAAAGCCCCAAGAATGCTTTAGAGCTTTTCTGTTTCTTTCAGTGCATGAGGGATTTACCCAGCATGATGGCATCAACAGCACCACCGGCGCAGAACTCAATCAGAATCTGAAAACAAACAAAAAAAAAAGAAGAAGAAATAAATAAATGTGAAATTATAAATAATAACTACTGCAATAAGGTTTTAATTTGCCTCTTGAAGAACAAAATATGATTCAACTAAAAAACCTGTTGCTCAAAGTAAGCTGGCAACGCAACCTTCATTGGAAGGACAAAAGAAATCCCATTCTGTTATCGATTACACTGACATTCCAAGGAGCCAAGCAATCGGACACCAATCATCTATTACCAGCATCTACTCCAGACGATTTCATTTTAGTATGCTCTAATGTGTCTGATTACAATATCAGCAGATGTGCTTCGTGCAAACTGGAGGCTACGAAGAACTTTGTGAGCCTGAAGGGACTATTATGACGTCTATAAAGGAAATGAACAATGCAAACAATAATACAGCCTTACAGGACAAAGATTTTAACAACACCTGCTTGGTAATTAGCCAAATAAACAGAGAGGTGTATAAAATAAATAAAAAGATCGTCTGCATATTCACTATTTCACAAAACAATAATACCTATAATAATTATGTTGACAACATAAGATGTGATGTGTTACAAAATCTTTCTAATGTACAGTATTAAGATGTAAAAATGAAACAGCTTCACTGCAGTAGCTAATTTAATAGCTTCCACTTAATTTTTTAAGTGTTGTATAAATATTTCATCATCTTATATTGTTGAAATCTGATTCAAAGCTAAGATTACAGCTGGTTAAACAAAACAAACTAAATGAAAAGAAAAAGCATTGAACCTATTCTTTGGAGTCAAAAAAGGTTCAATACAGAACAACTGGACTTTATTTGTTGCATGAAAACATGCAACAAATAAAGTCCATTTGTTCTGTATTGAATCTTTTTTGACTTTATCATGTCCTGGACGACTGAGAATCGTCACCAGCCTATTCTTTGGAGCTTAATAGCTTTAGGCAGAACAGGTTATTCAAGATTTCCATTTGAGCTAATAATATGTTATAGTATTTTCATTTATAGGCATGATTTATTAAATATTATATATATTATTTACATATTATTATAATAGTATTATTATATTTAATATACAGTATATTATAACGTTGTCTGTTTGAAAATGAATAAAACACATTAACTGAATCAGATGCAACACAAAGGCACATACATTGATCATGCTGTCTAAGGACAGCGGCCAAACGTATGACCTGCGTTCAGCCATGAATTATTCACAGACACTTTCTCCAGCCACCAAAACCGCTCCATTATCTTCCTATAGCTGTGGACAGTCCACAAGGGGCGGTCACATGACACCACCTGACAGGACATAATTGCTCTGGGGCCTCTCAGTGCTCTCAGAATGAGACCATGGATTAATCCTTGACTCTCTGCTCACAATAAAACAGCTGCATTAGGACACTGGAGTAGATTTTTTTTCTTCCTTTTTGTTGGGTCGTATTTTCATTTTTGCAACAGAGTCCGACGGTCATAAGAAGTTCAAAATGTAGACTACAACAATGGCGAGGAGCTGAACATGTAGCGTTCTCTTGTCAGCCACTTACCCAAAGCTTGCCTTCAAAGTAGAAAGCATCCAGCAGCTTGACAATGTGATGGTGGTTGCAGGAGGCCAAAATGTCGATCTCCACCATATAATCCTCCAGTTCATCTTCTGTCTTTGTGTCAATGACCTTAGCAGCTGCAAGGGTCCCATTCAGTTTGTTCTGCGCCTGTAAACCAGCATGTAACGACAAAATATGGAGCGCAGACTGAAAATGTATAAAAACAAGAAAAGGGACAAGACACTTGGTATTGAATTCAAGGAATATGTTGATTAATATGTTGAAACATAATAGTGGCTTAAAGCTAGTGAGAACTTTTATCTGATGAACATGCATCAGGAAACTTTTATCTAGATTTATAACATATATTGCACAATAAAAAGCCAGTTTTTGGGTTGAGAAATCAACATCTGATGACAGCTAACAATCTTCTTGCAGATCTGTAATCTTCAAAACATTAAGGAGCCTTGAAACAATTAAATTTTACATTAAATGTTTATCTAAAAAAAAAAAGCATTACCTGACTCAAATCTCGTCAAACACATCTTGTTTGACCACGACTATCATAAACCGATTACGTGAAGCACACTCACTTCCTCTTCTAGGTTTTGTGGTTTGTGCTTTTCTTTATGTTAAATAAATATACAATGTAAAAAAAAATTTAAATAAAAAAAAAGAAAAAGCTATGATTAATTTTGACATATCCTAGAATCGTTTAAAGTTAGGGTGAGCTGAAGGTGCTGGTTGCAGAATAACAAGAAGCTATAAAGCTATTTGTGGCTGGTCAAACACTTGATGTTTATAGATACAGACAAAATGTCAGGGAGTGAACAAAAAACACAAGAGAGGGAGTTAGTGGGTTAACACCCACTGCTGTGTCAGACCCTATATTTAAACATTTTGACCCAAGACACCTTCCGTCTCTTCCATTTTGTACAGGCTGTCTGTTTGACAGACTCTCTCTAATACAGATGTAGATCCACTGGTATTTTCCCCATTGCTATGCATCATTTCACCAAGAATCCTATTCTCTGTGGTCAGCAAAAAACCTGTATTTTAAATCAAACCAATGAGAGCCTGTGAGTGTTGTAATGTTTCAAGAAGACTCATCCACTCCTTATAAATAAGGAGTGGATGATAGCAATTTTATATACGGTCAATAACTGTTTTGAACTACGGTATTTAAATACAAGACCACTCCCCTTTTTCTGAGACCCTGAAATACACATGTGAAAGTACTCATTGTGAAAATAGAATTATGCAAGAAAAATGATTACTTTGCAAAAAACCCACCACTTCACTTTTTAAAGTACAGTGCAATACAACCTATTCTCAACCTCAAGGCATGTAAGAAAGCTTTTTGCTTCCTTTGTTACTAATTTAAACCAGCTGATTCGCACTGGTCTGGCAACCATTTCCACCACACCTAAAGGAGGCAATCATCAAGTGCTTGTGAAATAGCTGCGTCAATAGTAATACGACCTAACAAAAGTACTTTGCTTTCACCTCTAGATATTTGAATATGGGCTTAAACTGCAAAAATAAAGTAGTCAGATAACCAGCTAACCAGAATAGGAAATAAATAAAAATAAACAAAGACTTAAATGGGTTTAAATTATTTGATCACAGGAGCTCCAGGCAGAAAGGAACTGCATAAGCAGCACTAACAGAAAGAGGCTGTTTAACAGACTCACTATGTATCAAAACATACTCACTGCACCAACTCACTGTATCAAAACATAAAACCGCACAAATAAATAAATAAAATAAATGAACGGAAATGATTTATCCAAATCTTAAAACAGTCATACACTTGAATTATTTGAATACATTTTTTAAAAGGATGCATTATCACCATTTATCCTTCTGACCAGAACACAGATCTGACCAGATCGGAGACATTGTACTCCCTCCAGTTATCTAGTGTAAATGCTAACAATGGTGTACCGCAAGGTTCAGTCTTAGGACCTACCCTCTTCCCAATCTACATAAATAATGTAGGTCAGATCCTTCCTGATACATCCTTACATTTTTATGCCGACGACACAGTTGTTTATTGTCGAGCTAGAAGTTGCTAAGGTTTTTCAGCTTTTACAGTATGCATTCGACATCATCCAGTCAGATTTCTCAAACTTGTGCTAAATCAATCAATATACCAGTACTTTACTGATCCCAAAAGGAAATTTCAAATTTCTAAATGCAGATAAAACCAAAGAGATGTTGTTTTCAAACAGGAATTCGGTACCAGCAGTTCTTCCTTCTATCTTAACTTCGAATGGTTTCCCTACTGAGTTTGTCGATTCTTATTAATACTTGGATATTTTGGTTGATTCGTATCTCTCTTTTAAGCTCCATGTCGAAAACTTAGTAAAGAAATTGAAAGAAAAACTGGGTTTCTTTTTTAGAAACAGATCCTGTCAAACTCTAAATGATAGGAAACACCTTGTAACTGCTACATTCCTTCCCTCCATCGACTACGGTGACAGTATTTACATGAACGCTCCAGCAAGCACCTTGCAGATGCTGTCTACCATGGTGCACTAAGATTCATAACTGGCTGTAATTATTGTACCCATCACTACACTCTGTATTCATTGGTAAATTGATCTGATCATCATTAACTTTACACAGACTTACACTCACTGGCACATCTTCATCTTTAAACCACTTTTTGATCTGTTGCCCTCATCCATCTCCTCCTACATGTCACTCTGTGAATGCAGCTACAGCGTACGCTCTTAGGACATAATTACTTGCAGTGTACCCTCAGTATGAACTGAACATGGAAAAAGGGCTTTCTCTTACTCTGCTCTTGTAACCTGGGACACATTGCAAAAAGATCTGAAGCTCTTGACCTTGACCTCTCTAAGGGCTTTTACACAACAGCCAAGTTCATAGCAAAAACCAGTACAGACATGTTCCTGTTTTAGTATTGTACACCACTTTATAATGTAGCTGTTTTTATCTCATTTTTTTAATATACAATTCTTCCATTTACTTTTCAGTTTATATGCTTTTTTATATGACTGTCTATTATTGTTTGTACATCTTCTGTGTTCTTTGTTAAAAACAGGTCACTCTTGTAAATGAGTCCTCGTGGTTTAATGAGACTAACCCGTATACGTAAATAAAGGCTGAATGAATGCAAACATGCTGGCAAAATATGACCAGAAGAAGACATCCCAAGATGTCTTCAAACAGAAACAAAACTTGACATAAATCTATGTAACTCAGAAAATTAAAACAATGTAGATGATGCTTTCACCAGTTTTCAAAGGAAGGACACCGTCTCTGCTTTTGCTCAGGCAGGCTTAAATGTTGCTTTAAATAGATCAAAGTTCGTGCCGACAGAAACAGACGAAGAATGGAAGTTTAAAACGCAAACAAAAAAAAAAAAAAAAAGATACCAATACGACTCCAGCATATTGGTATCTTCCCAAAGCTCTGATATGTCTATTTTTTTTTAAAAGCTATCAAGAAAACCCTGATAAACCCTGATAAGTCTGTAGACTTTAGCTACAAGTTGGAATGCAGATTATGTCACACTTTTGCAGTTTGGGCCACTTCGCACCCAGACTTTTATGGGTACAGAAAAGGAGTTGCTAGCTATGTTATGGTATATATATTTTTTTTATATACAGTATATAGTTATATAGTTATATTATATCTTAGATCCTTGTATACAGTACTGTTTCTTTTTTTATAGTTTATATTATTGTATTTTTGGGTGTAACTGGGAACTTGAGTACACAATTTCATTCCACATGTACCACATGTGATGTGAATGACAATAAAGTCACCTTGAACCTATGGTCTCTTCATACCCACATTGACAGGCAAATACTGTATATAAAGTAATCCATATTAAGATAAGATAAGACAGAATGTTATTGATACTGCACTGTAATCTACTCATCTGGTTGGATTGTGGTTAACATTAGAGCTGCAGTTAGTGGATGAAGAGAGATAAATTAAATTATAGACAAACAGCTGTTTACTGGGTAAAACAACAACCTGATCATAAGTACATGTAATGGCAGAGTATGAAATGGTAACATTTGGATATAATTTGGGGATACAAAGTGACAATAAGTAAAAAAATAAAAATAAAAAATAAAAAACCTACCCAAAACATTTTTTCTTGAGTGTTCTTGCAGATGATATTGTGATATGTATAAGATTAAAGCATGTTTAATTCAATATGTTACCTGTCGACTCATTTAACAACATCAAAATGAAAGCCCTGACTTGACCTGGAGGTAGTTTATTCTGAAAAACATTTTCAAAAAGTGACCTTAGCCCTCCAAAAAAAAAAACCAACAATCCTAAAGTGATTTATAAAACAAAAAATGTGGCATGACACAAAATCATAACTGTTCAAGGGAGGATACTCGAAACTCCGAATGGGACTTGAGTTTAACTAAAGGCAACAATTAATATCTCAAGGTTCAAGGTAACTTTACTGTCATTCGCATCACATGTGGTACATGAGGTGGAACGAAATTGTGTACTCAATGTCCCAGTTACAATACAGCAATACAGTTATATAAAGTGTAAAAAAAGAAAGTATACAAGGATCTAAGATATACGCTAAACAATAATAACAGAATATAATATGGTGTCTTAAACAGCAGCCTGAACATGAGTCTGTTGCGAGCAGATGGGTGAATATAGCAGCTTATGGGTAAACATTAGGGTTGCACAATATTGGATTTTTGGCCGATATTCGATATGTTAAAACTTATTTGGCCGATTACCAATATCGCTATTTTACACATGTTCCTTTGTCAGAACATATTCCTCTTATTTAGGCTTATTTGCTACAAAAATTGTGCAACAGCTGTAAGAGCTGGTGANNNCCATATGATATGCATGGCACTTTAACTTATATCTATTGAACAGTGTTAAATGTTATTTATTAGCATTAGTCACCCGCGATGCTGTCTAACTTGTGGAGGTTTGTTTCAGGTTCCTAGCTGCAGTGTGGGATCCTCTGCACTCCCGTGCATGAAGGACAGCCTTTTTAAGTTCAAAGTTTTTGTTTATCCATTGTGCCATAAGACTAATTAAGCTAACGGCGGGGCTAACACGACGTCCAAATGTCTGTGGTAAAACTCACCCAACAAGTCGTGCAATCGCTATTAGCTTCTCAATGAAATCGGAAATAACGGCTTGTAACTCGGGTAAGGTTACGTCGGAAAAATATCTCTGACTGGCGACAATGTAGCAAGGCTCAATGTTGTCCAAAAATCTTTGGAATCTGACATCCTCACCAACGAAAAACAAAAAACTTCCACACCGCCGACATTTTGAAATGTCCTCTCCGCCGTGAGATTAGGTAGGTGCACATGACATCACCATAACTGCAGGCATCCTTGTCATACAAAAACAGCAGCTTTTATATCGGTGAGTTATTTTGATGGAATGTCCGATGTCCGATATTGAACTTTAACACTAATATCGGCCGATACCGATACCATGCTGATAATATTGTGCATCCCTAGTAAACATTCGCATAATCTTAAAAGGACAGCCATTGACCCTCAGGGACTCACTTACCAAGAGAGACCTGAATTTTTAACGACTGATGACAACAGTGGACAACAACGACAACAATAGACAATCAAAAAAGATGCTTACAATTTTTTTTTACCAAGTTAAAATAAAAAAGGTAATTAAAAGGACAATCAAAAAGAAAAGTAGCAACACAAAAAACAGCTAGGTTGTAAGGCGGTGTAGAAAACTAAAAACAGGAACATGTCACTCTGCATTGGTTTTTGCCAGTAACTTAACAGATGTTTAAACCACTTAGAGAGGTCAAGGTCGAGAGTTTCAGATCTTTTTGCAAGGTATTCCAGGAAACAGGAGCGGAGTAGTAGAAGGCCCTTTTGTCTAGTTCAGTCCTCACTGAGGGGACACTGCAGGTAATCATGTCCTGAGAGCCATAAATGTACATAAACTAATATAAATATAATTTACTAATATAGATTGCAGAAGAGAAAAATGTTCACACACCTGCCATAGTCAGTGTGTTACTCAAAAGTTCAGGACTTTATCTTTAACACCTGCTCAGTTGTCACAACACTGTTTGGTGATCTCTGACATATTAAGGTCAAAGCTGTTACAGTATTTGTTTTTTGTGACTGGGCCCTTTGTTTGAAAGGCTGTGGCCTGGGCAAGGCTTCATCATTGCAGCCATTTTAACACAACTAAACCTGAATCGCAGGGAGTTTCTTCACAGATGGGCGAGCAAACTAAAAAGTAAAAGGCGGAAATAACGTAACACTCCAACTTACCTTGAACACTTTCCCAAAGGCGCCATCTCCTAGCTCCCCTATAATATCCCAGATCTCTTCGGGGTTGACGTCTCTGTGTACGTGCTCGTACTGTTTCTTCTTTTTATCCGGTCCCAACTTGAAGATCTTCCGAAAATTGAAGAAGGACATCTTTATTTTTTCGTCTTCCTTGCCCCGGATGGGCTGCGGATGCAGTCAACCAAATGTAGCGGTTCCTCCCGAAGCGGAACTCTAACGGTTATCGATGTAAGAGCATGCGGGTTGTTTCATAAATGCTGACAGACAGGTGACGAAGCCATCCAGCAGTTATGATAATTAATTGTAACTTCCCTCGACGGGTAATTATTTACAATCCCATCATCGTGGCTAAAGAGGCAGAGGGAGGCGAAACACTGGGGAGGAAATTTCGCGGTTCGCTCCGTGTTTCCGTTACAAACACACCGAAGTCACATTAGATTAGCCCGAAAATGTTGACCGTGTTGTCACATTTAAAACAACATTCTTATCGTTTATTGTAACCGACCTAAAATGGACCAGCAGACACCCATGCTTCGAGTAGCTGACCACACAGAAGTTCACGAACCAGCGTCAAGTTAGCTTGTTCACCTTATTGCACTTCCGCTAGGCTTTCAAAATTATCACTTTTTAAACTGTTAGACTGACGTGTCTTTGGTCAGTAATGACGACAGTTTAGAAGTCATTTTGAAAAAAAAAATAAAGAGTTATTTTACGCCATTTAGATTAAATTGTAAAATACCACTTACTGTATTTGACAAAAATCGAGACATTGAGCATTTATTTTGAAGGTTTCACTGCACTGCTTCCGCTATAGTTTGTCCTCTCATTAATTAACTTGATGCGGTTGTCGGAGACGTCTGTTTCCTGGGTCTTTGCAGGAAGGTGCTCTGTTCAGCCCATTTCTTTCTTCCACGCATGCTGTCGTCATGAAGAGGAAGAAAACGTTTTGTTGTAATATTACGCAACAAGTTAGCTAAAAAATACAGTAATCTGTTGTTAAGCAATGTACAGCTGCATTGTGCAACAGCGTTGAAAGTAATTTGGCGTTTTAAAAACAGCATCAGTAAGTATTTAAATTAAATTAACTGCAAAAGTTAGTAAACAATTCAATTCAGTTTATTCACATAGCGCCAATAGTCACAACAGAAACATTCATATAACTGTATGTATACAGTACTATATACATG
>JARVLU010000001.1:46064933-46074968 GCA_031762415.1 Simpsonichthys santanae | reverse complement strand
TTTAGAGTATTTTGTTAGCTAACTGCTTGGAAACACATTAAAACGGCGTTCTAAGTGCGCAGTTGTTGTTTTTACATAGAAAAAAAACGTGTTTAAAAAGACGTAACGGCTGCCATGTGCTTTCAGCTTCGAGTTACGGCCAAAAATGCAGACTTACGGCGCCATGTGCGTTCGGCTCCGACTTACGGCAGGATCGAGTTGCGAACGGTCCTTAGGTCCGGAACCCGTTCGTAACTTGGGGACCACCTGTATATTCAATTCATTTCAGTTTATTTATAAAGTGCCTATTCACATTCATAACATAAGTCGTCTCAGGGTACTGAACAGAAACGTACTTGTAGGTTCTGTTCTGCTACATTTATTTTATTTATGCAGCGTTTTGCTATGTTTAATTTTTACTTAGCACCATGAGCTCCGAGGCTCATGGGCAGAGGACCGAGTGAGACCAGCAGAGCTCCATCCAGCTTGCTCTGAATTTTGTCATTGACCACCAAGCACAAAAAATGCCAGCATGTCAGCATTAGACCAAGGTGTTGTCATTATTGTTTTTAAAATCTGTAAAATAGGTCCAGCTCCTGCTCCAGTCTGAGAAATTGCAAATGGATGATCAATGTTTTGAAAAGTTTCTGGAAGATGCAGTGACTCCGCCCATGACCAATCAGTGACCGACATTGTTCCGACATCACGTTTTAGTACCTACTTGTTCGGGTTGGAACCACAGAGCCAAGGGTCCTGAAAATAGTAACAGGTGCTAAGTACCAGTACTAATGGAAAAGCCTCAGAACCGGGCCAAGTGGGGGCCATTCGGGCCGTACCGGTACTATTGGAAAAGGGGCATTAGTTTTTCTTTATAGCTTATAGCCACTATTCTGCTTCTTTAAGCTTTACCAACTCAGTCATAGATAAGCCCTGGGCCAAATATGACTTTATCCAAAATAACAATGAGTCATATCGTTTGTAAAACACTTTGCATCAGTTTTGGCTCAAAAAATAATTTTGTTCTTTATTTGTGCTTTTGGATTTATTAAGAATCACATAAAAGTAATAATGGTTGTGCACTTATTATATAAAGAATGGAATTTTGAGACTAAATATTACTAAACTACATTTGCCTCTGAATGTCTTTTAATCATTCACCGTTTTTAAACAGCACAACTTTCAACTTGTCACGTTTCAGTAGTGTCAGCGTGCTGTAATAGTTTTATTTTGTTCTCCAAAAGCAAACGTTTTTGCAGAAGATTCCATGTTAAACATTCCACAACAGCCAGGATACATTTTCTAATCAGAGTTGATGAACAGACTGTGAGCTGGCAAACATTAGATAAGATTTATCCAACCATGTGCTCAGATCCTTGACTCGCTGTGGCTCCAGTCCTGCTGCCGGCCTCTCCAGAGAGCCAGGTGTCGGCTTCCATCTGTGTCAAACCTCAGCTTCTCATCAGTCTTCTCCCACCGCTGCTCACATATCGAAATGAGCACAAGCAGTCAGCCCACACTCCCTAAAATGGTCTTGAGGTTTGAAACATTTACACATTTCCTTCCACTGAAGCGTCTTCGTTCATGTGTCTGCAGCCTCGATGAGGAAGAATGATCGCTCATTCTGATCTGACAGCACCTTAACGAGGAACTAATGATGAATTCATCATGAATTCATTCTGAGCTTCTGACAAGCTCCATCCACTTTGAAACAGTTGAGAAATTTCTTGGCAGACGAGAGCAAAATCAGCAGTTTAAAAACATGAACGTGACAGTAATCATTCTGTGTAATACTAATGCAACATGGAGCATCTTAAAAAGGCAAAAGACAAGACAAAATATATATATTTTTTAATGCATTAAAGTTTGAGTGCTGGAATCTGTTAAAACAGCTGAACAAAAACTCAGTCAGAACGTTTAGCAAAAAAGGCTAAACAGAAACAGTAGCTAAAGCCAAAAAAAAAAAAAAAAAAAGAACTTTTGCTAAATGCTAAAATGAGCAGAACCGAAGCTAAAACATAGTAGTTAAATATAAAAACCAACAATAGCAAAAAGCTAAAACCAGCAAATCAGTATGAATGAAAATGTAAAACTAGCAAAGCAGTAGTAGATAAATAAACTTAACAAAACAGAAGCTAAAAGATGAAATGAGCAAAATCAACTAAAATCTAAAACCAGCAGCATGCTAAGTATAACAGAACAGTAGCTGAAAGCTAAAACAAGCAAATCTGTATAGCTAAGTATTTTCTAAACAACAGTAAATATTCTGAAAAATACAAAGGTTAAGAAACTAAAACCAAATCAGCTGGGTAAAATCAACAAAGCTGCAAATAAAATAAAATCTGTAACAAATGTCACATTTTAAATTAAAAATGGAACTAACTTCCTGTCTTGGTATAAAAACAAAACATGTCTTTAAACTTATTCAGCTTTATAATAGATTTGATTGGGTTCTCTAAATTGCTGCAAATGTATTTTTTTTTTAAGTGTATGCAGTAATTTTTTTTGTTTGTTCTTTCTTGTTTTCTTATTTGATCACTGAGCTCTGTCAGCTGCATGGCTAAATGTTTTACAGATCCAATAAAATGCTTTGAATGTTGTCAGCTTGTAAAAATAAATCTTAAATATTCGCTGGGTTGTTGTCGGGACATACGCTGACGTGAAAAGTATATCTGAACGTGGTGGGTGGAAAGTGACTTATTGTGGGTCTCTGCGACTCCATGGGTCAACGCTCGCGACCCGTTCGTTGACATTAATGCTCTCCTTTTCAGTGTTTTCCTACAGTCTGGGCTTCTGAACGACGCCTTTCACATTTAGACACAAACAGGACTTCACATGGAGATTTGATACCGTGTCGAGTAAATAAGCGTCCTTCTGTTAAACCCAGCCAGCTGCTTTGCCCTCACGCCTAGAAGCTGAACCGATACTCACAAATATGGCAGCGTATTGGCAGATCGGCTGCCTCATTACTACCCTTGACGCATTTTCCGCGAGACTCATCAGTATGTGTCCCACCCGGACTCCCTCCCTTAGGATGTGGGTCAAGTTCTTTGTGCATTCTCCGTGAGGGTTTGGCTGGTAGTCGTGTGCCAACTGCGGCCGGATGGCCTCTGCTCAGATTCAGCTGGGATCAGTTCCCAAACTGACCGAGAGCGGTTAATGTTCGCCCGAACTGACCATGCTGCTCTGGTGTTGTTTCTTTTCCAGAGACTGCGGAGGCTCCGGCAAGCGCAGATCAGGTAAGAAAACCTTTCACGGCCTTGCTTAATAGTATTTAAAGCATTTAACGTTTTCATTGTGGCTGCAGCAGTTGACGATGAGGACTAAACATTTGATAAAAACAAAACAAGTCCAAGCCGTGTGGCTGAGCTGCACGTACCGCATAGTGGTACATCCAGTGATGTGTTTTTAAAGTTTCATCAAACTCTGCCCCATGGTTCTTGAGATATTGTGCTAACAGACAGCCTACCGTAGTTTCCAGACTATAAGCCACTACTTTTTTCACACGCTTTAAATACAGCGGCTTATACAATGCTGCGGCTAATTATTTATTTATTTTTTGACAGGTTAACAAGCTTTTAGGCCGCAAAAACATTTAGTCTCGTCACACCCAGGTGCTCAATACGTATAATGTGGGGTGGGTCCTCGTGACTCAATGAGACTACCTTTATAAATAAAGTTTAGAGAAATAAAATAAACTCTGACCAACAAAATTACCAAACAGGTCACAATGGACCAATGAAACCACTGTTTTCATTGGTCCATTGTGGGGAAAAAACTTCCTCCCTGTTGTGCCCCCAGGGAGGGGGAAAGTACTTGCACCCACTCAAAATAAATGTGACTCGTGCATTTAAAATGACAGCACATGTTGTCCTTCATCCTCCTCCCTATTACGGAGATGAAGATAGCTATCAGTGACTTCCTGGTAGGCTAACTGTATATATATATATATTTTTTTTTTGAAGCAGCCGTGTTACAGCCTCTTTTCAGAAAAACAACAACAACAAAAAAACATTTACTCTACGTATTGTGTTACCAGTACATATTTAATTAAAAGTAAAAAAAAAGAAAAAAAATTCTGTGTACGTCTCATGTTACAATGTGGACACCTGCGTCTTATATACCATTTAGTCTATATATGTATGTTTTATTTATTTATTTAGTGGGCGTGGCTTATATTCAGGTGCGCTCAATATTCTGGAAATTACGGTACATAGTTAATGGCAACACTCCAAACAAAAGATTGTTTGCAGTCCTCTAGTGCTTAAAATATGTGTAAAGTATGTCTTAGCTTCTACCACACTAAATTTTCAATCAGTATTCATAAATTTGACAGAGTTTTGTGCACTTTTATGTTTTCTAAGGTCAATTAGATGTGGCGGCCATCTTGAATCAATTGGAAGGACAACCAGTGATTATGTTCTGCAAGTTTCAATGTGATTTATCCAGGGTTTCATAAGAATTTGTGCTCACAGACAGACAGACACATGCACAACTGCATGTGTGAAATGTCAAAAACATTATCGTCTGCATTTGCTTAATGGCTGTGAGCAATAAATATTAACTTTAGATAATATAGCTTACTTATCTAAAACTTTACTGCCAATTAAAAGTGAACATAATTATCATAGTTTTGAAGCACTAATCATCTTTTTATTTAAAAGTAATCCATCATTATTATGTCACAGGAGGGTAACGAGCTTGTCCAAACACACACACACACACACACACACAAACACACACACATTTCATGATGATGAAATAGTTGGAAAATGGTGTGTGGAGGACAGAAACACCTGTTTGTGCCTCAGTGTTTACTTTGCCTTAATAGCTGTTGGATCAATGTGTGTGTGTATGTGTGTGTGTACATGTGTATGTGTGTGTGTGAATGCAGGAAAGAGAGTGACTCAGCTGAGCATGGGGATATGAGCGTAGGAGGAGAAGGAAAACTATGAGGGGTTAACGAACAGCTGTGCAGTTTTCTGTTGTATTTCTATGTGCACGCCTGCAGTCTCAGAATACCCACATGCATTTCCAAATTACACGCCTGCAATCAGATGTAGCTGCTTCGGCTATTCTTTCCTACAACCAGCCGCAGTTATGAAGGCCTCTGTCATAGCTGAGCCAGAAAAGTATCACAATATGACAAATTTGAACATATTTTGTGGCTGATGTGCTCGGAGGAGAACTTGTCCCAGAGCTGCCACCAACTGATATAAGACCTTATTTCATTATTCGATCCACGGTATTGAGGCTTTATGTAACAGGGAATTCCTTCCACATGATTAAATGGAAAATTTGTCTTCAGTTGTGTGAGCAGCCTGCATGCACACTGTGCAAGATATTACACTGGTTTCCATTTCTCAACCCAGATTCTGACAAAGTTGTGTAAAACGCATTGGGCTTCATTCAGCCCTCTGCTTGGATGTCAGCGCTTGTAGACGGATGATTCTCCCTTTCTCGAAGGCCAGCAGATAAAGTGCCGTGTGTCTGTGGTGAATTTGTGCTGTACTTGCAGATTGTGGCTTCTTTAATGACACGGTGCAGGTCCAACACAAGAGTTTCTGGAGCTTCTGCTCCAAAAAAAGGAGAATGTACTGCTCTGCCACAAACGGCAAGTGTTTAGAGGTTCAACTGTTTACCTGGCATGCGGAGGAAATCTCAGGAACGTCACAAACTTAAGCGCTCGCAGCTGTTAAGATGCTAATGCCTTCGTTTTATTAACAGCTCTATCATAATTGCTGCCTCAAAGATAATGTTTTTTTTTTTAAGTTGCCAAAAGGCGTAGATGGCTGATAATGTTTTCCCTGTGTTTCCGCGTACATGTTTCCAAGTTTGTTCCTAAAATAGCTCGTGCACAACCGGGCCAGTTTTCATGCAGCGTGCAAAAATTAGTCACAGGCAACACATTGATTACTTCTGTAGTCAGTTCAAATCAAGATGGCTGCCAAGGTCAGGCAACCTTAAAAAACCTTTACAGATATCGACCTACTTGATGAGGTAGTAGCTGAGACTCATCCTCAACACGTATACTGATTACATATAAATTATACAAGGTAATCGTTTTAAACACTAAGTGAAATTAGGCGTTTAATTTGGAAGCTTTGATGGTTGATATGGAATTGCGGCGCATAAAATGGGTTTTAATCTGTCAGACCTTTTTAAATAAAATTCAGATCAATATGGCAAGCGTGGTTTATGACTTCACTATATTGGCTGTGCATCATAGCCTCTGTCTTCATATGGTTCCAAAGAAACACATATTATCTGCGCTCAGCATATAAATAGGCTGTAATGGTTCGGTGCTGATAGTCTGCTTGTTAGCACAAACCACTGTCAGATGACAGAGACATGTCCCAGCAAACCCAAACAGGATCAGCTGCTGCTCTCTTTGGAAAATGCTGAGCTTCAGAAATCCCACAGCATCTTCAAAGCATTCATTTTTATCATGGCCCGTGCGTCAAAGTGGAAGTCAGAGGAGCAGAGGACGATCGGAAATTGAGTGGGAGAGGAAAGAAGAAGAAGAAGAAAAAAAGGCAGAAGTGGAGTGCATGTGAAAAACAGCTGGAGGAGAGAAGTTTACGTGGCAAGTGGAAACGGTGTCGATGCACGGGCCGGAGGAGTGCGTTCATGTGTGCAGACTTGGTGTTTTTGTATGAGTTTTGTACGAGCCCTCCGGGACTCGGAGGATCTATACAGCAGAGAACACAATGTGCATGAAGTTGTGTGTCTCTGTGTGTTTATATTGTTGTCAAAGGGAAAGGGTTAATTGTATAATGAGTCTGAGGGTGGGTCAGGAGATCTGCATGTTTGTGTTTGCAGATGGATATAATTTAAACCAGAGTAGGAAATCATTAAAGCAAATCCTATTTTTTTTATTATCATTTTACAAACCAAAGACTCTTTTTGGAGCTTCTTTCTCACTGAAATGTCTTTGAATGTTGGGGTTTTGTTACAGACTCATGTTTAATTTTCTCTTTTTATACTTTTTTTTTGTCCTTCTTGGTTTGGTTCTAGTGTTACATAACACAGTTTTCTTGATACGTTCACTAGTTTTAATTGAAACCCTTCTAAGTGACAGACCAAACCACATGTGACATGGCACCAGATGTGTTAGCCCTCAGAATATGTGTTGCACGTGACCCTCAGTTACTAGCACAGCAAGTTTTAGCTCAAAATCTGTAAAACAGTCAGGATTTATAGCCATTTTTTTGTGTTTCTACATTTCTGTTGGCATTGTTGTCCATCTTAAATTGGGTTGACTTAAAAAGTTAATTGGTTTTAGAAGTTCAACCAGAGATTACTTTTAAAACATCAAAGTGCATGCTCAACAATCCAGGTTAAAAAAAAATCCAACAAAGTTCAGTCAGGTCATCTGGATGGTTTCTTTCTTTTTCTTTTTTTTTTTGTTTTTTTTTTGTTGAGATGCTTCGTCCTTCATCCAAAGGACTTCATCAGTCCAAGGAGCCACAAAAAACTCAGACCCACAAGCAGCACATTCATATAGTGGACTAACCAAATTGGTGGGGATAAAATGGTTTCTGCCCCCCCGTCCCCCGTCAACTCCTCTGAGGCAGCCATAGCCAAAGTGGTTCAAAACTTTTTAGTCCACTGTGTGAATGCTTGTGGGACTGAGTTTGTTGTGGCTCATCAGACTGACAAAGTCCTTTGGATGACATGCAGGGATATCTTTGTTGCCTCAGTTTTCAAAAGTATTAGAAAAAATTATTTGTAACCAGATTAGAGTGATTCATAGATAAACCAAATATTTAAGTAATAGTCAATATGGGTTCAGAGCAAATAATTCAACATCAATGGCTCTCATGGAACTAATAGAAGATATAACAATTGCTGTTGATCAAAAGCAGTATTGTGGTAGTGTTTTTGTTGATTTAAAAATGGCCTTTGACACTATTGACCACACCATTCTCCTTGAAAAACCGAATAAATATGGCATTAGAGGATTAGCACTTTGGATATCCAGTTATTTGAATAATAGGAGACAGTCTGTACAGAAAAATGATCTGAATTTTGTGTTAATGGGTGTTGAGTCCCTCAAGGATCTGTGTTGGGACCAAAGTTGTTTATTTTGTATATGAATGATCTGGTTGATGTGTCAGGACTTTTGAAGTGTGTCTTATTTGCAGATGGTACCACATTTTTTTGTTCGGGTGAAGATATTGAACAGATGTTAGAGATGATTCAAGCAGAATTTATAAAAATACAAACTTGGTTCCAGCTTAATGAGTTACTGTATCATTAAATTTGAAAAAAAAAAAAAAAAAAACCACATGGTATTTAGTAATTGACAGAAAATGATTGAAATTTGACAGTATTGAAATTCATAGAGTTAATGAAATAAAATGTTTGGGTGTTATTGATGAGAAAATGACATGGAAATCTCATGTAAATTACTTAAGAATAAAAATGGTAAAATCAACTGCATTACTGTACAAAGCAAAAGAGTTTTTGAATGACAAAGCTTTGTATATATTGTGTAATGTAATGATTGTTTCATATTTAATCTATTGTATTGAAGTTTGGGGGAAAGCATGCAAAACAATTACAAATCCTATTTTTATTTTGCAAAAAAGAGCTTTAAGAATTATTAGTAGGAAGTGCTATGGTTACCCAACAAAAATATTATTTCATTAATTAAAATTATTCAATTTTATGATTTCGTTTAATTTAGTATTTTACCAGTCATGTATAAAGCTCATTAAAAAATACCCCCAAATATTAAATTAAAATTTGTTTAAAAAGAGAGTCATTATAACCTTAAGGCAATGAAAATATTTGTAAAAACTCCATTTAGTACTAGGAGCTTGTTGTAATTCAGGGAATAGGATTGTGGAATTGCCTTGATATCACCATAAAATTTTCTAAAACAATGAACGTATATGTTTAAAAAGACGATTATGGTAAAATTGTTAGAAAAGTATGAAACCATGTGAAGAATGCATGATGTTTTTGTTTTCGCTTTGGGGATTGTTCAAGCCTGAGTTGTTTATTTTATATATTTTTTTAAATAAGGGCAGATATTAATAAGAATTTTCTTATTCTTTCTGCACCCTTTTCATTCAGTTTTTTATTTTCTTTTTGATTAACTTTTTGTTTGAATGAATAAATGAAATGAAATGAAAATGGATGAAACATGAAAAATAAACAAATAAATAAAAAAATAAAAAGAAACCGTCCAGATGACCTGACTGAACCTTGTGGGATTACTTTAAAAAGTTTCATTAAAATTCATCCTGTGCTTCATGAGATATTTTGCCAACAGACAGAATTCACTGCAGCAGTGAAGAGCAAAGGCCCTGAAAACAGATATTACACGTGCAGTTGGTACTCGATTGGCATGAAGATGTTGAATGTGTCTCCAACAAAGTGAAGAATGAAGCACTGTCAGATGATGCAGCGAGAATATTGTGAAGAGTGCTTTGAAATATTCTGGGCTCCATCTTCCTATTGCCCAACTTCCAGACAAACACCAGCAGACAGAGAGGCAGATGCAGACAGATGTTTCTTCAGCGTTATCTTTTTTCCCCACCTCTGCTAAATACGAAACAGTACAAGAGTTCCTTTTTGCTAACCTCTCATGGGAGCTTCATTTGGTGGGGTAGCCCAAGTTTAACAGAAAATTTAAAGTTGGCATTAAAATGACATGAATGCACACTGAACTGTGGCTGTGTGGAAGCTCCGCCCCCTCTGCAGCTAAAATCAGACCCAATAAGGCTGCTCTGTTTCTGATAAGTGACCGTTTGTTACGCTGAACTCCCACCCTGCAGGCAGAGCTGAGGGTTCTTGCTCAACACAGTGTTCTGCACAAAAACAGTTTTGTTTAGGAATGGGGTCACAAATGTGTGTTTTTTAAATTAAATACATTTCTGATGCTGTTTTGGTTAAAAAAGGAAATAAAAAGTGTTATTTTACTTTTTAATTAAGAACCAGTTGTGTTTTGGTATAGTGAGGTTAAAAGTACTCAAGTCCATCCATCCATCCATCCATCCATCCATCCATCCATCCATCCATCCATCCATCCATCCATCCATCCATCCA
>JARVLU010000001.1:46031516-46044786 GCA_031762415.1 Simpsonichthys santanae | reverse complement strand
TCATGTTGCTGCTGATCTGTTTCATGTTGCTGCTGATCTGTTTCATGTTGCTGCTGATCTTTTTCATGTTGCTGCTGATCTGTTTCATGTTGATGTGTTCAATTCGTGCTCATCTGCTCACACAGACTCATGTTCGTGCTGCTGTTCAGCATATTGTTTTTCATGCTACTAGTGCTTAGTGTATTTTTAGTTAACATTTTTCTTCGTTCATGTCTTGGGTTGTATTACTGTTTTTCTTTTACATTTTATACTTTTATTGGCTGTAACTGGGACCCCGTATACACAATTTCTTTCCACCACATGTTCCACATGTTCCACATGTGGTGCGTATGACAAATAAAGACCCTTGAATCCTTGAATAATCAGCTGTTTCATCTTTTAACACGCAAATTGACCACGTCATCCAATCACCTGACATGAATATTACCTATAATTCTTCCTCGGGTGGTTTTTATTAAGATGAGCTCAGTCTACATATTTGTGATATTACATTTTGGACCCTTTTTTGTTATGCACACTATATATTCCAAATCTGTAAGATATTAAAACATCTGTATTGTGAAACATTAAGACCTTAGGCCTTTGGGTCATACAGCGCAGCTACATGAAAATTAACAAATTCCAGACATTCACGACTTAAGAGTGTGATTTCATCTAAGTGTTAGGATGGTGTCATTTTGTAAAATTGCCGTCTTGACAGCAGGAGACTTACAAAACAGCTGTTTCTTTTGTGATGATCTCAGTTGTGAGTCTGTGTAACTGTGTTTAAATGTTAACCTTGACAAAACTGAAGTTGGTATCCAAACCTTAGGAATCACATTTTCCTCCCAGACATTTGGGATAGATATTCTAGAAAGTTAGCATAACATGAGACAAGATGCATAACATAGGTGTGTTTATATTGGAAACATAAAGCCTTAAATCTTATTTATAAACTAAATTAAACCAAATCCTTTTGGTTTGTAAGAGTTATCATTTTGTGCTCTATATTCATGGTGATAAGTAGAGCCATTTCATTCTAAAATAAAATAAATAAATAAATAGTGGTATTTAATTTTTTTTAGATAAATAGTCTATTAAATAAATACATGTTCCCATGAAATAAAACATTTAAATAGAAATGTTTAGTTTTTTTCCAAGATTAATTTTTTATTTATTTCAAGATTTATATATTTATTTATTTAATAATGAAGTTTCATTTTGTGACACTTTTATTTTGTAAAGCTACTTTACATATTTCAGGGGCTTTTATTTTTTAACTCCGTTTTTCATTTTAAGCACTGTTTATTTTGTTATTATATTCAAATGAGGGGGCGTGGTTTTCTCTGTGGGGCGGGTATAGTCAGGATTAGCGGATTGCATTTGCTTCACAGAAACTGACATACAGTTCTCCAATTTATTTTGACCAATCACAGCAAAGTATTCCCCTCGCTGAGCTCTGCTTGGTCCACCTACCTTCAAATCATGAATTAACTGTGTTCAGAAAGTCAGGATGACAAGCAGGCAAGATGAAATGTGAAGATTTGCTGATGAAATTGAGCATTATATATTTACATTTGCATCCTGCTTTGTAATCCAGGGTGTGATTCATTTGCAGTGTGGACACAGAATGGAGCGGGTCTCCTCTGTGAGACTGACAGCTGTCAGAGCTAGGGGAAGCGGGAGGGGCTTATGGCATGCTGCTGAATGTGCTTTCGTCACCAAAGTCTCCAGTAACACAGAAAAAGTATCTAGATTTGTTGCTAGTTGTTTAAAAAAAGTTGCTAGAGGGGTCTGAAAACTTGCTCAATAAAGTGAGACAGTCACTAAGTGGGCAACACTCCAGCCATGTCCGGTATTGTGCTCCAGCCCATGCGGAAACATTGTGCTGCACATTGGTTCCTCTTCAACAAATGTCTGCACGTGTGTGTTTTAGCATGAGAAATACAAAGTGTGCCGTGTGCACGTCGTGAAATGTGTGTCGCACGGTCAATGCGTGAGACTTGAGAGGCCATCATTTATTTTATTTTTGATTTAATTGTTGACAGACCCGCCCCACAGAGAAAACCCCACCCCCTCATTTGAATATAAGAACATGCAACAAAAAGAGCTTAAATTGAAAGACGGGGTTAAAAAAATAAAAGCCCCCTGAAATATGTAAAGTAGCTTTACAAAATAAAAATTGTCACAGAATGAAACTCCATTATTAGATAAATAAATAAAAAAAAATCTTGAATTAAATTAAAAAAATAAAAATAAAAAATTGTGGAAAAAAACAACATTTTCTATTGAAATGTTTTATTTCATGGGAACATTTATTTATTTAATGGAATATTTATTAATAATTTTTAAATAAAACTATTTATTTATTTAATTAATTTTGAATGAAACAGCTCTCCATACGGTGATTGTGGAGCAGTCCTCTTTAAATGAAAAATGTGAACCAGTACTTTTGTTGTTTACATTCAGTTGTCTGTCTGATATAAACCTCTGGAAATCAGCACTTGCATAACAAGGCGTGCATTTTTAAGCTACGTTCATTGCTTCTATTGAGGTTGTTGAACTCTAATACAAGACGCTTTCCATCAATAACAACTTGCATTTGCTCAAGCCTTTTAAAATAACAGCATGTCTTTGATTTGTATCAGACACTCATCCAAGTTCATTCAATAAAGCATATTTCTGCACCCTATCCCTACAGTGTTTAATTTATTTATCAGCTGTCACTTTGCTAAAGAGAACATTCCATTTCTTTCTGGTAAAACGTCATTGTAAAAATGGCTCTTTGCAGACGTACAAATCCACTTTGCTCTTTTCAACTCAATTTTCTCAAACTGCGGTCGATTTAATATGATGTAACATAAACTGAGTTGAGTTTATTAGGGACTAATCTCATTAGATTTCATTAAATGCATTCATTGATCCTATGAGTTGTTGCAACATTTTCATATCATTAAGTTTAGTGTGGTTTAAAATGTGATATCACAGTCATTAAAATGAAATTAATGATAAACTCATCTCCCCAGAAGCTTTAAACTGCTCCATGGAGAGAAGAAATCAGCGTTTTGAGTTATTTTGTTTTGATTGCTGGAGACAACACTTTTGTATTTTTTGTGGCTTAGAACCCAGTTTGATTTATTAGCATGGGGTTTTGCTCAAGCCATAGCTTTGGTTCAAAGACTGAACCCAATACATGACTTGTTACATCTCTAACCACCAGCCAGCTGTGTTCAGAGCCAAACACTGTCCCGTCTGGACCCACTGAACTCTGCTCTAAATAGTCCACAAGTTAATTATGATTTTATGTGCTGCAACGTAGCAAGTTCATCATTTAGGCAAATAAACCTCCACGGGAATCACAGACAGGAAGCTTCAAAAAGGCCTTGGAACAATTTTCTTTGTTATTGTGCCTATGGAGAAACGCATGCTTTAGTCTGTCAGCAGAGTATCTGTGGTTTGTTTTTGCTCCAGTTTAATTAACTGGACGGGCACAGAGATGTGAAGTCACTTTAAATTTGTTTTCTTAGTCATCAATGTTTGGTAATACTAAAAAAAAAATAAATGTGTTGGCTTGTATATCTGTAACTGCTTACAATTTCTCAAGAAATTGAGTATAAATATAGATATCATTTAAATTTAGTGAAAGGTTCAATGTTTTTTTTATACCTAAATAAGCAAAATAATGATGTAAAGTTGTGCAGTTATGAATTTTCAAAATTACAACCACATTACTGTACTGTACTTATTAAAATACCACCTGAAGCAGATATACACAGGCCTTTCTTATGCAATCTACTCAAGCAACAATAATTATGCAATTATTTATAGTATAAGTACTAAATGATTGGAGACTGAATAACCTAATAAAGGGATGAGAGTTGTCGCTTATAATTCAAGGTCATTCTTTTTGCATCTGTCCTTGAAAATGGTCGTGAAAGTGGGCAGAGAAACCCAGATGCCTTTCTCTGTTTCAAGTTGCAGTCTTACTATCAGTTACACTGCAGCTGCCACACCAAGATGTGCTGCAGCTTGGAAGGATGACATATGATGACGAAATGCACCCTCTGCCTGTTTTTTCTTCCCCTTTCTGTTATGGACGTTTAAAATCCAGAAGAGATTT
Organism: Simpsonichthys santanae; assembly: GCA_031762415.1. Lineage (NCBI taxonomy): Eukaryota > Metazoa > Chordata > Actinopteri > Cyprinodontiformes > Rivulidae > Simpsonichthys > Simpsonichthys santanae. The sequence continues at coordinate 46,040,687 of JARVLU010000001.1, read as the reverse complement.
TGCATGATGCTGACCCTCCAAAAAAGTGCTGCAGAACTTTTCCACGTGTCTTGCTGATATGAAGTGTAGGATAATCAGCCTTTTCTCAGTATTCCACCAATGAACACTTTAGTTTTGTTGACATTAAGGGACAGATTGTTGTCTCCACACCAGCTCACTAAAGCCTGATTTATAGCCGTTGCTCTCGGCTTCATGAACAGTGTCTTGTGGAAAAAAAAAAACAGACATCACAGCACCAGCAGGCCAAAATCTTTACAGGTTAAGAGTTTTTAGCAGGTTAATTTCTAGTCATTCATTCAAGTGAACAAAAACCAAGAGGGTAAAATTATTGTAGATATTACACAAACTTAAAAACATGTTATAAAAAGATCAAACCTTGTACTTATGTTTATTTGTATGACGGTTGTACTTTCTGTCAGGGCTGGAGTGGGACCATGTAAACAATACATTTGAATTATTTAATCTGAAAACATTTCAATCCGGTCAAAGAGTTTTGCACATATAAACCTAGCTACAGGCTCTTGGCTTTAGCAACACGGCACCCATTGGTTTCGGAAGCATTTATAATGTGTGTGGGGGTGTGTGTGGGGGGAGGTCACCCTGATGCAGGGATCTGAGGGCCCTCTACCAGAAAATTCTCAATAAAGTACCGGTAGATGCCATTTCCTGCATTCTGGTGTATTTTAATGGGTTGTTATAAGTAAACTATTCAATAACTCTTTTAGAGATAATAGAACAACCAAACGTAGCCTGACCAACAGCTCTCCTTGCATGATTAAAGCATGCTCTGCTTCTCTGATGCATCCTAGAAACAGTGAAAGAAACATTGCATAGCCGAAGTTAACTTTTAGGAAAAACAATCACCAGCCTATATACAATGAAAATAATAATCACTCCTTCTTACCAATGGCCAAGCATAAAACAATATGATCATCATCCATTGTGTTTATCATTAGCATAAAATACCTAATTAAAACTCCAGTAGTGGGATATGGTCTACTGTAACGTTACCCAGTTGCATGATCAAGAGACAAACATGTAGCATCAACACAGTATATGAACAACATTCAGGAATTGTTTCTATTAGAACATTGTCAAATATTTTATGTGAACGCTAAAATCACTCGGCCCACGAGGAAATGTAACCCAGGGTGATCTAACCTCCGATAAACAAACAAATAAACAAACAACATGGCTATAATGGTGGAAGCAGTGAAGATTAGGGCGTTACCTGAGACATTTAGTGAGGCATTTCTGCCTTATCAGCCAACATTAGGACAAAAAGACAGGCACAATAATAATAATAATGATTATTAATAATAATAATAATAATAATAATAATAATAATATATTCTAAGCTAATAACTTAAAATAGTTACTGCAGTGGTTGTTTTCATGCCACAGAACAACACAGGACAATAACTCACAGTTATGTAAGAGTGCAAGTTTTACATTACACAACCTATTTAACTTTTTGTACAAAATCAGTTTAGTTGTAACAAAGTTTGTAGTTTTAGTTGTAACTTAGTTTGTAGCCAGGTCTCTCTTGTAAATGAGTCCTCGAGGCTCAATGGGATTAACCTGCCTAAATAAAGGTTGAATGAAAAAAAAGATGTAACAAAGACTAAACATATGCAGCCAGAAGTTACAACATTTATCTACATAAAACAGACAAAACAAAGCACAACTAGCTGTACTCATTAGCCTTAAATTTAACCAGAAAATGGAGGATTTACCTGCAGTTACCTTCATACAGATGAACATGTGTTATTCACTGTTTATGTTGTATTCAGCTGCTCATGGAGTCGGTCGCCAGCATTTTTTCATCATTTTACGTTTTTCCAAACTCTGTTTTGTTTTTGAAATGAAATAAACTGTATTCCGCCCTCTAAACACTCAGGGTAAACACGTGTCTGAATAATTATGTTCCCCTGCTGACAACATTAAACCATTTTTTTCTGATGATTTTTCCCTGTGCAGCACCTGCAGGTAAGGGGCAATTACTTTCAGGACAAATTAAGTTTGCTTTAAGTTTGACAGATTGACAGGTGGTGTCGAAGATCTGACTCGTGCAAAAAAAAAAAAAAAGAAAAAAAAAAAATTTAAAAACAAGAGATGCCACCAGCCCTGGGTGGAGGCGGGCAGCCCTGGCCCAACGGCAGTGGTGTTAGGTCTTTACATGTTGTTGATAAAATGTTCTAAAAAATAAAATGCAACCCAGGGACCGCCGGCCCTGCGGCCCAGAATCAGACCGGCCCACCGGGAAATGTCCTTGTCCTCCCGATTAGCCACTCCAGGCCTGCTTTCTGTGTATGAATCATTTTGTTGTACTATTCCTACATGTCAATATTTTTCAGTAAACCTACTGTGTAAGAAGAGAACTGCAGTGAGTGCTATATGTCTTCAGCATTGGTATAAACAGCAACTCTGAACGCATCTGTAATGACTACAAAAAATTCTATTACTTTTGTGTCATCAGGAAACACAATTGGAGTGTTAGTGCTGCATTTGGCTGTACAGTCAAGATTCAGCAGAATAAAGAGCAAAGGACCAAATTCACATCCTTGAGCTCAGCCTGTGCTTAGTTTGTTTAGTGTGATGTCACTGAAATCATGATCTATCCATTGACAGAAAGTCCAAAATCCATTTAAAGAGTGAAGTTTTCAGTCTAAGTGGAGCCTATGTAAAGTATCTATCTCCATCTTTGCTGCATATTCCTGCTCGGGACACAGAAGTAACAGGTCCACGAGAGAAACCCAGACATTCCTCTCCCCAGTGACACTCTCCAGCTTCTCCTGGGAGGAGACCTCATTCCCAGTCCAGAGAAGATGCACAATCCCTCCAGCAAGTTCTGGGTCTGCCCGCAGGGTGTGTTTCCAGTGTGACATTCCTGAAACACCTCATCTTAATCAGATGCCTGAACCACCTCAACTGACTCATTTCAATGTGAAGGAGCAGCGACTACTCCGAGCTCCCCCTGGATAATGGAACTTCACACCTTATCTCTAAGTATGAGTCTTGCCACCCTTTGAAAGACACTCATTTTGACTGCTTGTGTCCAGGATCTTGTTCTTTTGGTTAAGATGCATACCTCATGGCATAGATGAGGGTTGGAATGTTGACAGACCAGTAAATTGAAAGTTTTGCCTTTTGACTCCACTCTTTCTTTAGCACAATCGATCGAAGGAACACCCTCATTACTGAAGATGAGGCCCTAATCTGTCTATCTCTTGCACCATCCTACCATCACTTGTAAACAAGATTCTAGATACTAGATACTTTAACTCCTACACCAGAGGCAAATACTCATCCCTGACCTGGAGGAGGTATTCCACCAGTTTCCACTTGAGAACCATGACCATGGACTTAGCCGATTTGACTGTCGTCCAAGCCACTTCACAAGTGGCTGCAAACTGCACTGATGCACACTAAAGATCATAACCTGAAGATGCCAATAGAACCACATAGTCAACTCCAGAGTAAGAAAGAGCCCCAGAAGCCAAGGCTAAGCCACCAGGTTCTCATTGGCGAGCTCACCCCAAGGCCTGACTCCAGGGAAGTCCCCTGGTTTCTCTTTTCCAGGAGAGGTTTCCTGATCTTTCCATGTTTTTTTTGTTTTTGTCAAGGGTTGTAAAGCCTATGTAAAGTTGATGAACAAAATTTTGATGTTGCTATTATTTTCTCCAGATGGGAGAATAAGGTTTTCAGGGATTGTGTGATTTCTTCATCTATTGAGCGGCTGACTTAAGTGCACATAAAGTATACAAACTGTACTGGTCCAGAGAAAGATGAAAGATGACATTAAAGATTTCCTCGACTAGTCACGTGAAGCACTTTATTATGACAGAATTATATAAATTCTACAGAGGTTTAGCTGTCTGTGATTAGATGGCAGCATTGCATTTTTTTGCTCTGTTTTCACTTTAACATTAATTAATTAAAAAAAAAATTGCCATATAATTAACTTTTACATCTTCCATCTGTTCTTATTAGGATTCCACTAATTAATCATATGAAACCACACCGCCTCATAAAACAACAATTTCATAGAGAAGTGTACACTGGAGATTCAGACCAGCTGTGCAAGTGTCATGGAATGATGGTATCCTCTTTATGGGTCATCCCCACAGCTGTCAGCCATATTGTTTTCCTGTTGTCACGACAAACATGCATGTGTGTGTGTGTGGGAGGGTGCATATCATATAGGGAAATTTTTTCCTGCAGCTTTGTCTCTAAGATCCTACAAAGAGATCTGACACAGACAACAACTTAAACCTGGTCCTGGTGATTTTCAGCCTGTGTGTCTTCCAACAGGTTGGTGGTTTGTTAGCACAGCAGAAGAGCAGGGATGGGTCCCGGCTACTTATCTCAACTCCCAGAGTGGAACAAGAGATGACTCTGAGGTGGGTGCCTCCAAAGCAGGCGAAGGTAAGTCACTGCAAACACTCATGTCTCCGCCCACCCACACACCTACAGGCACAAAAACACATATGCTCTGTTGGAAACCAACACGCGAACACCCCCCTCTACTTTCAGTTGTCCGTTTTTGATCTCCCACAAAGTGGGGAAAACGGACTCACCACAGCTAGCCTGTGTTGACAGCTGAGGCCCCGCCGCTCTGAACGCCTCTCTGTTTGCCTGCCATTATAAGCACAGAGCGTAGATTCAGACCTGAGCAAACAGCGAGGATCGCCCACAAAGAGTAAACCACAGTGTCCGAGGTGATGTCCACTACAGTGACGCAGTGTAGTATCAGTGAAATGACCCACGTTGGACTGAGCTCATGAAAGAGGCATGTGTTTGGTTTTGAGTATTTCACAAGACATGTTGTTTAAATATGACTACATTTAAATAAATAAAATAAAACAAACATATTTTACACTACTCATGGTGTTTCATGCCATGTCTGCTTATTCCTGAGTGTTAATGTTTGGTTACTGAATGGTGGAATTCAAAACTTGTCACTTGTTGCAACGTAGAGTTTGATCTGCCGGAATATGAAACAATCGTGTAAAGCTGAAGACGACGTCCAACCACCCTCATGACCCAGTTACATACAGTTTCTGACATCATCAGTTGTCTGTTAGCAAGACATCTCCAGAAGTACTGGATGGATTCTCACTAAATTCTCAGAAAGTAATAAAAAAAATAAAATGCACATCTACAACTCATTAACTTTTGGAGTCAACGTCATTTAAGATAGCTGCCACATCTAATTGATCTTAGTGAGCACAGAAATACTGTAGCTGCAGCTCGGTCAGTTTTACAGATACTGAACTACAGTTGTGCACTGTAGAAGCTGAGAGTGACTCCTAGCACCATGCAAAATAATAAATTATGCAAGATCTTTAGTTAAGGCTTTGACATGTAAAGAGACAGGCAAAATTCATTATTTTAAGTTATGCTATTTTCTATTTGAATATTAGAGAGAATACTTCACTCTCAAACTGATGGAGCTTAATTAGTGTTAAACTGAAAGTAGATAAACAGCTGGGACAAACATCAAGATTTCCCAGCCCTTTGATCAAAGATCGTTTGATAGGGAATTTGATTAAAATTAAAACTCGGATGCCTTTGGCATTGTATGTCTTGTAGATGTAGACAGTAGATGAGGTTAAACAGCATTTCTGGTTTTGATTTTTTTAAATTACTTCTGCATTTGACTCAATGAATACATAAAAAAACAGAACATATACAATAAATGTATAACTACATCAAATTTCCACAGTCTTATCTCTTCTCTTTGGCTGATATAGCTGGAGTTTGTCAGCTGGGTTGTCTGCTAAGGGCTTTTGGGAGGGACAATCTGTCGGTGTAATTAGTGTTTATGTTCTACTAAGTCAGGGGACTGCGATGAATCTCATAAAGATTCTCTTTGTCAGTTCTTCTGCAGTCTGTGCCACTGTGGTGTCACAGGAAAACTAACAAATTTCTGGAAAAATGGAACAGAACTTTGCGGCGCTTGTTAAAAAAAAAAAAAAAGATAAAAAAACGTAAGTAGAGATAAATGGAGACGTTTATAAAGGAAACTTCTCACCCTAATCCTTTTTCAGGCTTATATTCTATGAATTTATGGCAATTATAAAACATGCTTGTTGGCTACTAGCAGAGACGTACACGGCTTGTGTGATAAATGTGAAGCTGGATTGGGCCGCCAGCTAGAATTTCAGAGAAAATACTCGTAAATGGAGACTCATACAACTGCCATGAGTCTGTCCAGCGTACTTTGTACCTGCCAGAAAAGCAAAATCTCTAAATGTTTCAAACCCAGTCTGTTTGAACTGTATATAAAAAAAAAAAAAACAAGCAGGCAGTTTGACAACTTGCAGGGGTTTATTTTCCACACTATTTCTGTCATCAGAGCTGTTGCCAGGCAACAGGAGAATAGTACTGTATTGGGAAAATAGCTTGTTACTCTGTCATAAAACACTAGTTATTTATGTTTTTACACTTTGGTTAGTGTTCTTTTTAAAGTCTTAATCAGTGTGACAGTAAGTATTTTTTGTGGCTTTAAGCCAATTACGCGTCTTTTTATGTATATATTTAAGATATGAGCAAAAAAAATCTTTCTCAAATGGCAACTTCTTAAAATCTGAATTTTTTGGGGGTTGAATTTGCTGCCTTTTCTGTTTAATTACATAATAACAACTTAGAGTGAGCAGCTATTTTGTTTATTATTAATTTTTTTTGCATCATTAAAAAAAAATTAAGAAAATGATGTAAGATAATTCTTCAGTCATTTGGATGTGACCCAAGTTTTCAGAGGTTAAGAAGTAAATTGTCATTCTTATCTTTTATCCTCAAAATATGAGGTCACTTCAGATGCACATCTCCGACAGGTGGTGCTCTCATCCAGCTCTGTGGAATGAAGTGCATTCAGCAATGTGCGTCCCAGATGCTCAGGCACAACAGGATGAGAAAGCCATGCTAACAACATCCTAATTACAGAGCAGAGAGAAGATGTCTTGGTTTAACGCTTCCTCTGCAGCCATCCATCCACTCTAACTGTCTGCCATGTTTTGTTCTGTGGTTGTGTTTTTATGGTTTCCACAGAGCTAATAACTGGTTGGTCCATGTCATTTGTGTGCTGTGCGTTTGTCTAACATTTATGCCTGCTCTTCATGTCTCCATATTTGTTTTGTTTGCCATCGTCTGGTCACCATGTGTCAGTTACTAAGCGCCATAAGGCTCATCTGAAGAGGCTCGACCGGAGATGGACGTTGGGGGGTGTCATCAGCCGGCAGCAGAGCCGAGGTGAACAGAGACAGATCATACGTCACCTCCCTTCCTTTGTCTTAATCTTCTCTTTTTTTTTTTTTTTTTTTTTTTTAAATTTATCGTCACTTCACGTGACTCAAATTGTCCTCGTCTTGCAAGCGCATATTTGTTCTGTCTTGCATCCCATGTTGTCTTCCAGGAAACTCATTTATCATCAGGTACAAGCCATAAAACTAACCACTAACTTGTGTTTTGTATAAAAAAACATAACAGAAAGGTGGAATGAGCAACTTTACAAGCAATCATTGACGCTTAGCTCAATTTATGTTACAAAACTGCTTCTCATAGGTTTTTTTTTTTATTGTTGGTATGTTATGGGCCAAAACCAGTAATCTGAGCCTTGCAGAAAAAACAAAAAGAAAAGGAGAAAATCATTACCCGCTCATCTGAAAGTGGTGTAGTAATGGACTTTGGAATGCCTTAGGCTGCGTTTTGGAGCCATATTTTACTTTTTATGAAGAAATGGAGCATAAATGCGTAGATTTCCATTGAGTGTGTTTTATAGCATAAACAGTCATTCATCTTGCTCCATTCCAGATAGCAACCATACTGACTGATAAACAATAAGCTCTGTAATGCCTGCTTTAGAACAAGAACAGCACATTTACAGTCAAAAAATATTTTCAATGTTCTCCTTGCGAAAGTTGCGTTTTCATATTTTTCTCTTTCGTTAAAAATGCGTTTGAATTTTTTGACAGAAGAGAGGGGAAAGGCCAAACTTTGCTCTTGGCAATGCATGCTGCTCTCTGGAGTGGAGAAGCTTGTTTCCACCCTGTGACAGAAAATCTGCTTCGTGTGGGAAAAAAAAATCATATTTCGCTCACTCCACATGCATAATTTATTACACTGGTGCAGATGGTGCATGTTGTGGTTGACATGACATCTGATTCAGAGTTTCCCTTCATCGTGTTGCTAAATATCGTTTAAAAAATGGGATTTGGGGTAAAAGATGCAGCGTTCTCACAAATATCTTTAGAAAAAGCAGTTTACAGAACATCTAAAACAGTTGTTTGTTTAAACGGAGGGTTTACTATCACACAGCCATTCAGCTACCATGGAAATATGGATGGAAAAAAGGAAAAAGTAGCCACTGTGTAAAATCAAGCCTAATGACACACAGAACAAGACTTTTTCTGCTTCCCCCTTTTGCCTTATCTGTCATTGTTTAATCAGGAAGTGCTATAATAACAGGAAACAATGACTCTGCTCTGCCCTTCGTCCTCCTGGGAATGCATAATGGAGGATAATGTACCGTGTTAGGAAATGCTGTTTGTCACAAGGTTATTGACACTGATCATCTACAGCCACATTTGTTTTCTTGGTACTGTACAATACTGAAGTTGTTGAAAAGACTTCAGCCATAATTCATTTACATTTGTAATGAAATTTTAAAGGAAAGTTTGTGTGTTTTGTGGGTATTGTCGTTTCTCTCTTTGTAGCCGTGGGATGGACTGTCCGTAGCACACCACGACTTTTGCTCACTGACTGCTAAAGATAGATGCAAACGGGTGAAGAAAATTATTTGAATATTAGAATGTTTTGGCAAAAAAAAAAAAAAAAAAACCCCACCAACAAGAAAGAGAAGAAAAAAGTAATCATTGCACATCTTTTAAATTTATCTATTCTTTTTATCAAAAAAATTGCAACAATTTTGATTATTCCATCCCATTGTAATTTTTTTGTGGTAGATTTTTTTTTTGATAGGAACAAATGAATACAAAAAGTACTTAAAAAGATGTGACACACACACACACACACACACCCACACACACACACACGCACGCACGCACGCACGCACGCACGCACGCACGCACACACACACACACACACACACATATATATATACAGTATATACAGTATACAGGTAGTCCTCGACCTACGAACGGGTTCCGG
>JARVLU010000001.1:45985705-46005705 GCA_031762415.1 Simpsonichthys santanae | reverse complement strand
AGATGACCTGACTGAACATTGTTGGCTTTCTACCTAGATTACTGAGCATGAGCTTTGGTATCTTTAACTAACCCAAAGTTTTTAGTAAATATTTCAAATAGTCCATAAATTAGTTTTGATTATGTTAAGTTCCATAAGTCACCACCATTTTTTAAGTTAATTTGCCGCCAACTGTTGTTGTGTTGCATATGTCCATTGAGCTGGTGCACTAAAAATGTTTTTGAATATTTTTTATTAAACACTAATCTTATCAACAAGATAAATATAAAAGTGACAAGTCTTAAAGGTTGGTTATTGTTAACACCTACTCTACCTTTCCATTAAAGCACTGAGAGACAGATGGCCAAAAAAAACATGTCCAAAACCATAAATTATAAACAAATAAAAAGAAATCCTCTTTGGAATTATGCTGCATAGTTAGATTTTATACAAAACTCCATGTTCTGTGAAAAGGCCATGCATCTGTGTGTGAATGTGTGTGGGTGGGATGGCAATTTTATGTCTGTCACTTCCATACACTGTCACTGCTGTTTAAAATGTCCCCTGCCCAAATGTTTCTGCCCACAAACCATGTATCAAGTGTCAGCTTTCTTTGTTATTACATTTTAAAACAAACTAGCTCTCGTTTGCTCTCAGCTCTCCCATTAATAAGTCACTCAAACTCAAACACACACACACAGGTGCGGGCATGCTTTATGTTTAAATTAGGCTTGTTTCCCATGGAAAATTTACAGCGGGGTTAGCATCACACACCTTTTGAAATTTAAACTTGGCAAGGCTTCAGATTCTTTGATAGCAGGAGCTAAACACAATGGTAATTATCTTCTACTTTGAATTTTTAAAGTTCACGTCCTCAAAGTTTTTGAACTGTTTTCAAGCATTGCAACAATAGCTATACAGTTTAGTGACAGGCTGGAATTACCTTGCTGACATTAAGTATTTAAGTAGTTTCCAGCTTCTGATTCTCAAGAGAAAACTATTTAAATAGAGCAACGAATACCAGCCTGATCTGCAAGGTCGAAGGTTGACCACTTGTCTTTGGCTCTTTATGTGAGCTGTGGAAGAAAATTTGTAATCAGACTCCAGATGGACACTATGGGGGGAACTTTCTCAACTTAAATGAAGTAAGAATACACCAATCGCAGAACATACACCTGCAGTACAAATACACCTGATGTAAAGAAAGGCTTCACTCAGTCTGGAACAACCAGTTACAAGAAAGTAGAAGTATTACTGAGAAACAGAAGATGTCAAACTGAAACCTGCAAACATGTGAGCACACGCCGGGATCAACTAATGCCGCTCCAAAAGGAGCTGGTTTTCCTGTCAAAGTGTAACAGACTGACTCCATTCAGATTGAAGCACATGACATATTCTTGTGTATACAGCACTACTATCATTCTAAAGTATCCTTTTTTTTCTCCTGGTATTAAACCGCGCTCAGTCATACATTAGTGCGGTTCTAACTTCCGTTTATTCCTTTCCCCCTGCAGAAAAAAGATTAAGGAGGCATTTGGGAGTTATATTGATGTTGCAACCTCTATACAAGGTCAGCTACAATAATTGTGTGCATGTGCACACTGGACAAGTGTGTTTTGGGGATTTTCTCTAAGTATGGATAAGAAGGGGGCTGTCCAGGGCTCTGGATAGATGAGTGAGTAAAGTCATCTATCATGAGACAGGCAGCTCCGGGGGTTAGACCTTTGACCCACCAAGGACAAGAATTAGCTTTTGCTTGACAAACAATACAAATAAATCAGTTAAGAATGGGCTCGAGGAGAATATACACAAGTATGAAGCAACAAAATAATCGAGGCTGATAGAAATCATGGGACAAGCTCAGCAGGTTGAGGTCCTTGGAGACAAGCTCAGCAGGTTGAGGTCCTTGGATATCTTCCAACAAGATCCACGAGTCAAGTTTGGGGTTTGGTGAAAGACATTTTTGAGTTTTAAATTAGAAATGTGACAAATGAGTGACCTGACTGTTGCTTTCTTAGCAAATGTTCATGTGAGAAAGTGACACTGGACTCTTTCAGGTCACAGTCCTTCTCAATGAATTAATGCACCAAATGGACCGATTTGCTAATTTTAGTGCATATCCACTGCTCAGCAAAGTCTCCAATCTAGTTTGAAATACATTCCTGCAGCCAAACTATAGAATCAGCTCAATGTTTAAAAACCCTGCAGATGGACAGACTTGTTCACTGGCCCAGAGGAAAAAAAGGCACACATTCTTGCTTTTACTTAGACAGGACTCTTTATCTGCAAACGATTAGCCTTCTCTCTGAAGGTTTCCCCCTCTCCAGCTCAGCTCCCAGGAAACAATGCTGACAGGCTCCATTACGTGTTTTGTTTTGATTTTCTGCAAATCTGTTCAATTCCATGTAAGTCGATTCAATTCCAACTGAGGCACAATAGCCTGTCCAGACACTTTAATTTTTGTTCCACAAATCAAATGAATTCCAAGATTTTCGGTCACCAGAAACAAGACTCGCACAAATGCTTGGACTTCTCTTGTAGGCATAACAGAAGAAATGTACCCATCTTTCAACATTTCAGCTGATTTTAGGCCTCTCATTTCATTGAAGCCAACTTTCTGACAAAATAACTTCTTGATTTGTATTCAGCAATGCTTTACATTGTATATTTTTGTAAAAAGCTACATTTACAACTTAAAATACAAGAATAAATAAAAAAGGAAAGCAATTCTGCCTCGATGAAGCCCAATATTCCCCGTTATTCATTCAACCTTTATTTTTACAGGCTAGCCTCATTGAGCCACGAAGACGCATTTTCAAGATGGGCCTGTTCCAGACAGAACATATAAAGTACTGTACAGACAACAATAACAGTAACAATGACAACAATAAACTACAGTTAAAATTCAGTTACAATAAGAGTAGTGTATTAAACAATAAATCAGGGTGCCATAAAACAGTGAAATACTAAAAACAGGAACATATTTGCTTTGATTTTTCTATTGATATTATCAAATGTATGAAATCCTTTAAAGGGATTAAGGTGCACAACTTCAGTTCCTATTGCAAGGTGTTCCCTGTTGCAGGAGCTGAGTAGGAAAAGAACTTTTGCCAAGTTCAGTCCGCACTGAGGGAACGCTGCAGGTAATGATGGACTGAGAGCACACGTTGTAACTGCACTGACGACGTGACTTGCGGGAGGAGATATAAGAAAGCAGCAGACCACGGAGTGATTTATAGATGAAAATGAACCAGTGAGAGAGCCTATGTGTATTATGAATCTTAGCGCACCACGGTAGACAGCATCCAACATCTGCAAGGAGCTGGCAGGGGCATTCATGTAAATAATATCACCATAGTCAATGGCCGTAGCGGTTACAAGGCATTTTCTGGCATTCAGGGTTAAGCAAGATCTATTTCTGAAAAAGAAACCCCGTTTTCGTTTCAGTTTCTTTATCAAATTTTTGATATGTGGTTTAAAAGAGAGATGTGCATCAACCAAAATTCCCAAGTATCTGTAAGAATCTACAAACTCAATAGGAACACCATGCATGGATGAGATAGGAGGAAGAGTTGCTGTCACCGACTTTCTGTTGGAAAACAATATCCCTTTGGTTTTGCCAGCATTTAGCACCGGCTTGAGATGGAATAGGTATGACTGAATGATGTCAAATGCAGACTGTAGGAGCTGAAAAAACATGGCAATTGTGTTAGCTCTGCAATAAACAACAGTGTCATCGGCATAGAAATGCAAGGATGTGTCAGGAATGTTTTGACCTACATTACTTATATACAGTAAATAGTAAAAAGAGTGGGGCCTAAAATTGAGTCTTGTGGCACACCATTGGTAACCGTTAGGTAGTTAGATGAAGTACCGTTATGTTGAACACATTGCCTCTGACCTTAGAGGCAATGTGTTAGATTATGTTTAGTTATGCTATGTCTTTAAAATCGAGACTTTGTTATAATTTGACTTATTTTGTGTTTCTTTAGAAATAGAGCAGTTTAATGTTGCATTTGCATGTTTAGTTTGTTAATACCACACTATAATCTCAGTGCTACATTGTGTTGGAAGTCATACAAACAAAATTAATAATAAACCAAATTTGCATGCTTGTACTCTCAGGCTGACGTGGCAAGTCTTCAACTGAAGACTCCATCAAGATGAAAATAAAACAATCTAATTTAAATTGAATTACATGTTTATTTCTATAGTGCCAAGTCACAGAATGTCATATCAGGGCACTGAACAGAAACATTCATTTACTGTACATAAAAAGTAAGTTAACACAGAGCAGACTGCTTCAAATTTAACTTCATCACAGATTCTCATCTTGAGCAAGCATGGAAGTGACAGTGGAAAGGAAAAACTTCCTCATGAGGAAGAAACCTCCAGCAGAACCAAGCTCAGGACAGGCGGCCATCTGCTTCGACCAGCTGGCTTTGAGAGGACAGGAAGGAGGAACAGATACACAATGGCAGGTCTAGAATCACATTTTCAGATCGAAATATTATCAAATGAAAACTATTCAACTGTAACAAATCGTTTAAGGAAATTAGGTCAATTTGTCCTCCAGTAAGCCTGTAGCAGCATAACTACCTAACCTTAACTTTAGATAGATTTATAAAAAAGGAAAGTCTTGAACCTAGTCTTAAAACTGGGCAATGTGTCAGCCTCATGGACAGAAATTGGAAGTTGGTTCCATAAGAGAGGAGCCTGATAACTGAAAGATCTTCCTCCTATTCTGCTTCTGGAAACTCTAAGAACCGCAAGTAAGCCTGAAATCTGAGAGTGAAGTGCTCTGTTAGGAAAATATGGGACAATAATATTTGTAATATAAGATGGAGCTAGGTTGTTGATGACTTTGTAGGTTAGAAGTAAGATTTTGAATTAAATTCTGGACTTGACAGGGAGCCAGTGGAGAGAAGCTAAAACTAGATAGACATGATCTCTCCTACTAACTCCAGTTAAGTCTCTGGCAGCAGTATTTTGGATCAACTGAGGATTTTTTAAGGAAGTATTTAGACACTCAGATTATAAACCATTGCAATAGCCCAGTCTAGATGTGTTAAATGCATGAATCAGTTTTTCTGCATCATTTTTAGATAAGATGTTTCTAATATTAGTGATATTACACAGGTGGAAGAAGGCAGTTCTGGTAATGTTTATAATGTGGAGGTAAAAAGACATGTAAACATCAAATCACATTTTTTCCATGCTTTCTGGAGTAAAGTGGAAGGACATTAGAAACAGGCCACATTTATTACATAAATCAGTGTTGTTAATGTGTTTGGGAAGGTTTAAGGAAACTGGCTGAACACTGGAATGAACCACATGGTGAGGAAGCCTTTTAAAGGTAAAAAAAGACAAAATACCTATCCTGCTTACAACAGGACTTTTGCTGCATCAGCCTCAGTTTGCTCTAATCTTGTGTTTTTGTTTTTTTTTTTACCCAGAGAGGAATAAAAGATGTCCTCCTGACCTGAACACAACATTCCAGACTGCAGTAATTTCCATAATAGGAGACCCTGGAACAGGACCCATGAGGTTGCAAAATCAACATGAAACTATATTCAGGTTTAAATGTCAACTCCCTAAAAAATGTATAAGTTCTGCAATTTATTAGTGTTTTCATTATACTCCGAGAACAAGTTGGAATATAACAGAGAGCAAAACAGTTAAAAGAGCAACAGGCTGCAGTGTAATTCATGGTTTTATTCTTATTCTGCCAAAAGATTTCAGCAGAAGGGAAATTACTAAAATGTTTATTATATGATGACATTCGGCTTATCTCTTCAACTTTCTCTCTCGCGCTGTCTACTGTTTGCCTTTTGGCTCAAAACAGAGTTTTTGACTGATGAGTTTGCATATTGTTATTACTGAGCTGAATTTCCAGTTTATTGTTTTTGGAGGATTTGGCTGCAAGCAGCAGACCAGAAATCAAATGTATTACTACAACATGAGTTTGTAGTACTTTAGGGCGAGCAGAGCCCTCGGGCTTGTGGCATGTCTTCATCGATCAAAATTAACAAAAAGGGGTTTTGCCTTGTTTCCTTATGAACGCCTGGAGAAACAGATGGAAATTGCATCCAAATAGGGATAGTCAGAGAAACACTTCAAGTTTTGCTCGCACAATTTTTTCCAAGAAGATCATTATTCAGCTTTGCATCCATGTTGCACGCATCATGTTTCATACTAGAATTATAGACTAAGGTCAGCTTGCGTTCAGAAACGATGGACTTGTAGCTCTTTAGGTCAAACCTTGAAAATAACATTACACACAAACCCATGCAATATTATAAAATAGATACTCAGATTCTGTGTTTTGACTGACTTTTAGCTACCAGTTTAAACTACTAAATTAAAGCCAGTTTTGTGTTGGTTTCTGTCGATTGGATGCGTCTTCTCTCTTGAATTCGATTTGTTACAAAAGTTAACCAATTATAGACATGTAATGAATATTTTCTTAACGTTTCAATAAAATTCATCCAATGATTCAAAATATCTTGCTTACATTCAAACAGTGTAGACTCCAACATTATTGTTAAGGTTTTAGGTAAAATGTGAGTTGAACTTGGAGTATGTGTTGTGAATGACTGTTTGTCTTTTCCAGGCAATTACAAGCGCTTCATACTGTCTGTGGCCGTCGCACCTGATCCCAGCTCTGTTTCTATATTTAAAACCCTTTAAATCCACACATCAAACCCCACATAATCTACACTGACAAGTGAAACAATAGGTGAGCTCTAAGGCATAAGAACAAAGTGGATGACCAGACAAAAATAGACACTAAGAAAAGAAAACAAAGCACCATCATGATCAGACAACTCAACATGTTTGCAGAGAACTCAGCTTATTATCACTGACATGCTATCGCTCCATCTGTAGACATAACAGGCAACATGACAACAACTGCCAACTGGTTTCACTTTTATTTTGAGCTAAACAGGATTCACGGAGTTGCAAAAACACGTGAAAGGTTCAGATTAGATTCAAGTGAAACCTTTCTCAGTGAACCTCAACACGATGCTGGTGGTTCATTGAAGCAAAAAGTCGAGCAGAAACGGTTAAACTCTTCGACAGGTTGTGAATATTTTGCAGATCCTTGTAATTACAGAAGTTTGGATTATTGCTACAGCTATTATATTTTTATAACAAGTATAACAGAACATAGAAACTAAAATGATCAACTTTCACTTACAGACAAACAAAGTGCTTGAAGAAATGGCCTGTTCACACTATCTTCAGAAATCCCAATTAATGTGAATTTTTTTTTAGCTTTTTGTTTGTTGTTTTGTATGTAAACTTACATTAATTAACTTACATTAATTAATTAATTACTTAACATTTATGTTAACATCAATAACTAAAAAATAAGCTACAAAAATGTTTTGCAATGTCAAAGACTTTAAGGTTGCCTCTTGGACAATTTTGCTCCAGTCGTTTGTGTTTTAACAGAACTACTCTCCTTTTAGTTTGAGAAATACTTTTTACTAGTTACATTCTTTAGAAAAATTGGTTTGCTTTTAGTTTCTATGTACACTCTTTATGAACATTTTCTATTTGCATTTAGTATCTCTTTGCTTTGTTTGTGCGTGGGTGTGTCTGTTCAAATAAGCAGATGGGTTTGTGTATTCTGACTTTAGTGTTTGCTTTGTTTGTGAAGCACTATGAAACTGTGTGTGTTAAAAATGCAGTTATCACCTGCCATAGGAAGGTAAAGCAATGTTTTAGTCATTATCACAATGTATGGGTGAGTGAGTGAGTGAGTAATGGTAAATGGACTGTACTCATATAGCACTTTTCTATCTATTCAAGACACTCAAAGTGCTTTACAACACAACGTGTGTCCTCATTTTCCCATTCATACAGCACTCTACTAGATCTGTACAAAGCTAATTGAACAAATCATTCTAAAGAGACTAATCAGTGCTTTATCACATTCATACACTGATGGGACACACATCGGAGGCAACGAGGTGTTCAGTGTCTTGCCCAGGGACACTTCAACATGTGACTGCTGGTGGATTCGAACCCCACAACTCTTGCATTGGAGTACGACTGCTCTAACCACTCAGCCACAGCCGCCCGAGTAAGTAAGTGAGTGAGTGAGTGAACCAGTGTGAGAGCCTTATCTATACGTAGGTTCTCACACGGGTTCATTTTCATCTATAAACCCGTCCTTGGTCTGCTGCCTTCTTATATCTCCTCCCACTTGTCATGCCATCAGTGCAGTTACAACGTGCACACTCAGGCCATCATTATCTGCTGCTAGAGTTGCATTCGGGCCTGAAAATTTTGACCCAACCCGGCTCCAGCCCGTAGCCTTCATTTCCAAACCCCATCTGACCCGACGAATTAACAGTAATTACATGACCAAACCCGGAAACTCCCCTGACATTTTTAATTAAGCTTTGACTGCTTATGTAGTTATTAACGGTTTGTGGACGTGCACGGCTGAGTAAAAGGGGCAGAAGACTGGAGCTGAGGAGCTGTTTATCCTTTCATGGCATTAAATCCCTGCTTCTGCCTGAATTCTGCATTATTCAGACATGGACCCTGCTCTGACATATTTTGTGATGTCACCTGTTTGGGTCGTCGGCCGCACGCACGCGTCCACTGAGTGCAGTAGCTGAATAAACTGGCCATGTGCGGCTGGTGATTGTATGGCAAGCCATGTTGTCATATAGTTGGAACGCCAGCAGCGCACGTTCGCTGATGCAATCAAAAGCCAGACACCGGCCCAGCCTGTACATTAATGTTTCTGTTAGCTTATTTTATATATGATTTTTTCTGTTCAGTGTCCTGAGATGACTTCTGTTGTGACTTGGTGCTATATAAATAAACTGAATTGAATTGGATTAAGCACATTATCACGGCCCGACCCAGCCCTAATCTGGGTAGGGCCAGACTGTGCTTCGAGTTGGGGTTAGAAATGACAGATCTACCTGCAGCGTTCCCCCAGCACGGACTGAACTAGGCAAAAGGCCTTTTCCTACTCTGCTTCTGCAACCTGGAACACCTTGCAACAGGAACTGAAGTCATCCACCTTGATTTCTTTAGAGGGGGTTAAACACTTGATAAAGACAATAGAAAAATCAAAGCAACAAATATCTTTTTGTTTTTAGTGTTTTACCTTGTTTTACATCACCTTGATTTATTGTTTTATACTACTTTATTTTAATTGCATTTTTATAATACACCAACTGATTAAAGAAGGCTACGACAGCCAACAGTTAAAAACACAAAAATGGCTATTATTCAGCCAACGTAACAGATATTAACCTTCGGTTATGTGAGGTAGTCACTGAAAGGCATCCTTAACGTATACTTTGTGTGTGACATCTCTGCCAGTATTTTACCATAAGTTTCACAGAGTTGATGTCTTTTTTTTTTTTTTTTTCTAGTCTAAATGCCATGTTATCCTCAAAGACAAATTCTAAAAACTGATACTGTTGTAGAAAATGAAAATTGTAGTTCTGTTAAGTACTGTGCTGTTAAAGCTTCCATATGACTTTTTATCCAATAATTTAAAAGAAAGACAGAGCCAACTAATGGTAAATGTCACCAACAACAATAAAACTCTAATTTATATAAATTTTATTCAATAAAAAAAAGTATTTTGCCTCTCTGTCAGCATAGACATTTGTTTTCCCATGCTGATGCTTTGCAGGTCTAATGCAAGGCACACAGATGATTGATGTCAAAATTCTTTTCTTAATCACTTGAGAGGAACCCGGCCTCCTGACGCTCTCGCATCCATTTTGAATTTTCCCTTAATGACTGTAGAGACAGGTTGCAGATGATTTTAGATGACGGCGGTCTTATGGATCACTACAGCTTTGGCAGTGATTAAGTGACTCATCTACCTCTGGTAAACAAAACCACGGTAGGGCATCTTGCATCCATCAGAAAGATGTCTTATTCAAATTTCTGGGTTCATTCAGCTCAGAAGAAATTGATTAAACCTGTAAAAAAATTTAAAAAAATTGCAGGATGATTTGAGCTCTCAAGCATGTCCTGTAAGCATGCACAGAGAGATTTCTCTAATTTAACACATTTTTGTTTTTCATAAGCTTATAATATCCCCATATGTGCCTCGCTTCATGGAAATGACACGGAAAATACCTGCGAGTTGTTTGTAATCTGCTTTCTGCAGATCTAGATCAAACACACTGATAAGACCAAATTGGAATGTTCAAAACAACAACAACAACTAACCTTGAATAACTGAAGCTATAGACAAAAATATACTTTAAATGTTCACACAAAACAAACAAAGATGACAGTTTTGTTCTTCAATGCTTGTCCACTTCAGGAAACCTTTTTATCAGGCAGTCAAAGGACTAATGGGTCTCAGCTTGGGGCTGGGCATTTCTCACAGCAGTCTTCTCTGTGTAAAACTCAAGAAAAGGCACTTTAGTCTGTACTGATAACTGTGTGAGCAGGAAGACTGTGGTGATGTAACAGATCTTCCATTGCACGGGCAGCATTGTTGCTCTGGACAACCCCCGAGGCTCAGTTTGATTTCAGCAGATTAATTTAGCTTCTTCTCTTATGCAACACCATCTCAGCTTTCAAGCAATCTGACTAATCTCAAGGTCACCTTTGGCACCTTGCATGGGTGGGTAGCTACTGAACTGCACTCCTTTGACAGCAGCCAAGAGAAAAGAAACAACATTGCACCTGTAGAGCTCCTTAGACATCAAAATAAGTTCTGATAGCAGTGAAACTGTTTGGCACAGAGGGAAAGGAAAAAACACGGATTGATGTCAGCTTTGATATATCCTTTATTACAGCATGCAAGGTTGAAAGAGACCAAAGAAATGAGTGAGAGCTCTCAAAATCGATTAATGTAAGATAAAGCAATTCAGCTCGTGTGATGTTTCATCAGAATACCATGACCTTGTGAAGGTGTACAATCAGGGAACATCAGGACAGTTGAACCGATTGTTGTTTGAGCAGGAATATTTTTCAAAGCCACCCATGAAATATTTAAATTGGGGTGTTTTTCCGCTTAAAATGTGAGATGAAATTGGGTTGGGAATCTTTTGGCTCCTCACGATTCAATTTGATCATGAATCAGAGGGCTGCGATGATAAAAACGATTGTCCATGCATCTCAATGCCATTACAATACACTTCAATAACTTCTCACTGAGCAAAGCGATCTTCAAACCCAAGAGAAACAGAACCCACTCCAGTATAAAGCAGTTTTCATTTAAACAAGAATATGGGAACTAAAAGAACAAAGGAGTGAAAATGGTGACATGAGTCTGTGGAAATAGATGTACAGTAAATGTGTGACATGTTAGAGCCATATGACCTGCTTTCTTCAGCTTACAAGACTTTCGATTTGTTCTGCTGCAGTGTGAAAATGTCTGTATTAGTATATATTTGTCATAGTGTGATCCTTTTCTTTTGTGGCTCCAAAGAGTGCAGCACAAAGCAATCTCTCATTAAGTTGTGACAGACTCGAGAGTTGGAGGCTCAAAATTGCAAGAAAATGGGACAATTTTTTTGTTGCAGTCTCACTGATTTTTGAGCAAGCTGTTGTATTTTGTACCACAGTTCAAAAATAAAAATTAAAAAGCCTTCTGTGTTCATGGTTTGGAAAACTGTGTACTAAGAATGTACAGTGGTCCCTCGATACTTCACGGTTCGACTTTTGTGGACTCACTGTTTCGCGGGTTTTCAACGTAAGATTGTACTTGTATCAAATTGATTGTACTCCCCTCATTGGACTCCCAAGAAGTTAACTTTAATATTACTCATGCAATTGGGGCGATACAGGATAAAAAGCTAGCGGGAGCGGACGGGAGTGGGAATTAACCAATAGGACAAAAACAAAACAAACACACACACACAAAACTAATTAAATAAATAAATAAAAATACAGGCACCACCATTTTGTAGTTTTTGGTCAATAAGCACAGTAACACAAGTAAAAAAAAAAAAAACTACATGGTCCAGAAGCCAACAGTGCTACCAGCCGCTGCTTTCTGCCGAAATTCAAAGAACAGCAATAGAGATAGCAAACACTTGCGGGGAAACCGATGAGGTAAAAATAAATTTGCAACGTAACATCAGAAGTAATGATAAAAGTAAATATAATTTCCCCCCTTAATTTCATAGAAGC
The DNA here is from genome assembly GCA_031762415.1 of Simpsonichthys santanae. Taxonomy (NCBI): domain Eukaryota; kingdom Metazoa; phylum Chordata; class Actinopteri; order Cyprinodontiformes; family Rivulidae; genus Simpsonichthys; species Simpsonichthys santanae. The sequence continues at coordinate 45,993,588 of JARVLU010000001.1, read as the reverse complement.
CAAGTATTTCCAAACACTGACTTTCAATACAAATGTCTATGTTGTGTGCATGCCACAAAAGGTGCAGGCACCTTAGAGTTCTGCCATTTGCAGGAAAGTATTAATATTAAATACTATTCTAATTTTGACCATTGCAAATTAATAAAGAATCATTCAAGTCTACATTGCAATGCATCAAAAACAGAATATAATTCACATCCCTTGATGAGATACAGTTGTGCTCTTTTAAAGTTAGAAGAAGAGAAGGATAGTTTGAACAAACACAAGTGTTTCAGCTCAGGAATGAGATCATGACAAAAGAATGTTTATTTCTCAACAGAAAGATGTTATCAAAATTTAAAAGAATAGAAGCCACTTTTTTTTTTCATTTATTGCTAGGATGGGTTAGACTTCAGCAATAATGAAACAAATTCCCTCAATTCAGAGAAGCCTTATCTTCTTTTTATAATTTCCTGATAAAGACCCGCATCTTATTTTGGACATATCTCCAGTTGGCATTTTGAAAAGAAAACTCAAACCTGTTTCCACACAAGGGTCTGTTTATATCTCATCTGGTGCACTAAAGAAGGTTTGACCTGATTTATCTCTTCCAGCAGAATAACTGAAATGGTTGTTTTGGGGTCTAAACACTCTCTCAAGTTTAAAAGTGTGTGAAGAAAAACTGCCGGAGCTCTAATCCAGTATGGTACTCTCATAAAAACTCCCTTTGGTGCCAGAAACTGTTTGCGAAAAACACATTGACCTGCCCTGCCTGAGCAAACTATGTGGAGTGCCTTTTTAACACAAAGCCCTTAAAACTTATTATATCACTTACTCAGCAACACATAACTTGTTTCATCTTATTTTTATTGTCTTGAACATTTATGTCCAAAGCCAATTCATGGTTACTCAAACAAGAGTTTCTGCACAGAGCCCATTCACAGCTACACGCTCCATTTATTTTTATGACGACAACCAAAACAGAAAACAAAAACTGAATAAATCTATAACTCTACAGGACAACTTATTTAATGAAAGCCAACAACAGGTGAAAATTAACTTGAATATTAACTCAGTTTATTGCACCATTCTATTCAGGCTAGCCCTTTTCTGTTAGAAAATACCAGGTTGCAAAACCAGAATGAAGTGTCGGCCCATATTTCAAAGGATAAGTGTTTGCTGAATGGCAGCCAACTTCTGAGACAGTCCTGGCCCTTTGAGATTTACAAGTGATGAGTAGAGACGGTCTATAGGAGAAAGATGATAACCAAGTGATCCTTTGACTGACCAAGGCCCAAGAATTTTCAGTTTGGAGCAGGGCTCAATTTGAACCGAATCCTGCTGGAACAGGTTCCGGGAACTCTCTTATTTTGACAGGGTGCATTCCAGTAACTGTTTGCTTGGATCTGGTAACTCTCAGGCTAACTAATGATAAAGTTTTGAACAAATATGACTGCCTTGAATGAACAAAACTTATACTGGATTTATAAACTGAAAATAATTACATAGACACTAATTTTAAACACAACAGCCACTTACACGCATGTGAGTTGCCCCTTCAAGTAGCATTTCTGCGTCTACTCTTAAAAAAAAAAAAAAAAAACTCTGCCCCTAAAAAAAGTGGTGTGGGTGAGTGCCAAATGGGCTAACCAGGCAGACGCGGGGAGGAGCCCACAGGCAGCCACGACAGACGGAGGAGTTGGGCTTGAAACCATCAAGTAAGATGGAGGTGGGTAAGATGTTGACAGTAGTGGAGTGTTTACAAATTTAGGTAAATGTAGATATTTAACAACCCATTAAAATTAACCAAAACGCAGGAAATTGCATCTACTTTAATCAAATGTTATGGAGGAGGACCCTCAGACATCCCCACACCTAAACACCCACCCACCCACTATTTGCATGTTCCAGTATCAGTCCGTTTACAAATTAAGTCCAGGTTTGGAGCTACCAATGTAGCGAATAATGTAGAAAAAAACGGAAATCCAGTTTAGAAACAACCCGTTTGAGACTGCTTAAGTTGTTTACTGGCAATTTGTATTAAGTGCAAATACAAATGTGAACTAAAAATAATTATTAATCTTTGTTAAACACCCAAATGTGATTTAGAGATAATTGCATGTCACATAAAGCTGTTTCAAAAGTTGGATCCAAGAAGTGAGACATTCCAAAGGTCTGATTCTCTTGGAGGATGGCAGACGTGTCTTTAGCTGACATCATCCCTGTTCTTGTCTGTCCTCTTGGAAGGACCAACACACCACTCTTGTTCTTCGACAAAAACATTGTGCTGGGCAGCACCACGAGGCCAGTGAAACCCAGATAGTTGCACTTTAGCACTGGATACCAAGCAGCCTATCTTGATATAGCATGCTTCTCACTGTCAACCTTACTTCAAGAAATTAGGTTCAATGGCACTATCATACAATACGGGAGTCTCTTCTATTTTTATTAGACGTGCTGACAGATTCTATTCTGCAGCGAGAGAGAGAGAGGCAGTGCCATTCTTGGAAAGACATAAATAAGTTCTGAGGCAACGTTAAGGATTTCTTTTGATCCTTTTTGGCAGTTATACGTTATTTTGGAAAATATTCACAAGGCATCATGATGTATTTTACAAATTTATCACAATCTAAACTCTAAAACATACTTTAGATGGTTACGTTTGGTGAAAACCTGAAAGCTGCTGTTAATAATTGAGACAGACCTGTTTGCCTTTAATTTCATTGACGTAATGACCCTTAAAACAGCTCTTGTTAGAACAGATTTTAAAGATTTAGAAATACCTCCCTCAGGGCTGTTTCTTTGATACAAACAACCATGGTGACCAAACAGTCAAACTTATCTCCCACCATCTTTTTTCCACTAAGCCATTTTGCTCATGTGAAAAACCAGTGTGATTCAATGTAACATCACCTTTAATCACTCATGCAAAAAAAAAAAAAAAAAAGTCAGATGTTGAACAGTTTCCAAAGGTAAAGAGAGTTCAGAGCTTTTGTGAAGTTATACTCAGGTACAGAGGGTGCTGTAAAGTCCCACTGGGGCTGGAACAAGCTGTTTTTGAAATGATTATTTTTTATTTTTTTGTTTAATTGAAGGTATGCCAAGATTCAAGAAAACTACATAAAAAACCAACAACGAAATAGTGGGACACAAATAATTGTCAATATTTCCCTGAAGGAACTTGAATGAGACTCACCTAGCAGCTGGACTCCTCTGGTAAGGCCGTAGACGTCTATAAGAGCCCAGAGAGGTTCTGCAACACGTACGCCGCTGAAGAAGAGCATGGGGCTGGAGTTGTTGATTCGGTAAAACACCCTGCCCTTCTTATCCACCCAAAAAGAGATGACGTTGCCCTCATTGGAGAGTTCCTCTGGAAGGGCTTTTGCCCAGAAGCCACTCTGGCAGACCAGGTCAGGGCAGGCATACTTGGGCAATGTGTCTGGATTGATCCTCGATGGGTCTTTAATTGTGAAACCAAGGCGTAGTGCGCCGCTCCAGCAGCACTGCTTCTTAGTTATCTGAAGAGCACATGCTTTGAATTAATACACTCAGATCAAAATGAAACCTTAACCTTTGTGTCTTGAACAAAACCTAAAACCTTTCCTTAAGAAATACTTATTACCATCTTACTTATCAGTTAGGGCTCAGGATATGTGTTGGGGATGAAACTCAATTACTACCACACCATAATTTAACTTGATAGCTGTTAAATACACTGAGATATAGCAGTTTATGTATTTATGAAGGTACCTGACAGTCATCTTGAATTGGACTGACTCAAACGATTAATCAGTTATAGGTGTCTATCTAATAATTACTTTGTAGTTTAATTTGCTTTAGTTACGCCACAGCGGCAAGCTAATGTTTATAGGGGTGGCTTTGGCTGAGTGGTTAGAACAGTCGTCCTCCAATGCAAGAGTTGGGGGTTTGATTCTACCAGCAGTCACATGCTGAAGTGTTGCTAGGCAAGACACTGAACCCCTCATTGTCTCCAATGTGTGTCCCATCAGTGTATGAATGTGACACAACTCCGATTAGTCTCTTTAGAATGATTTGTTCAATTAGCTTTGTAGAGATCCAGAGTGCTGTATGAATGGGTAAAGGAGGGCACAGATTGTAGTGTAAAGTGCTTTGATCATCTTGATATACTATATAAGTGGAGTCTATTCACCATTTAAATTAATCTTTGTTTTCCCTAGATTGATCTGTATACTGTGCACAATTATTTGAGCTCATTGAGTACGCATTTCTTATCTGCAGGGAAAACTTTATGACCTACTTTTGATATGACTCAAACCTTTGTGTGAAAACAAAACAAAGTGAATACACTGGAATTTTAAAACTGCAATAAAAATACACATTTGTAAGACTATATGAAAAGTAAACAAAAGCAAAAACCAACTAATGGCATTGGTAGTCAGTTTGAATTTTGATGGACTCACATTTTGGGGTTGGTGACGCTTGTTCGTATTAAACATGGACACAGAGAATTGAAGATTATCTTATCAATAAATGAGGTAAAAATAGTTATAAAATTATTTCCATGTTGTTATTACACAACAACCTGGAAGTACACAAAGCTGGGTTTTGTTAGCCACACTACAATCAATTATTTGACTTGACTAAATAGCCTGCGTACCTAAACTTAGCCTAGTGAGTGCAAAATCATGTAATAAACCTGCTCTTAGATGATCTGAAGTTGGAGAGGCAAGTTTAAAGTATGCAACAAATTGCACCACCCTTCAGCCACACATAATGTAGCTTGTAGTTTACAGTGCATAATAGTGACTCGTGCATCAGTGCACCAGTGGCAAAGGACACTTTGTGTGCACATCTTGTGCTCATTAGGAGCTTTGACAGGAGTATTCATCATTCTGAAAATTGGAAGGACTTGGTATTATAGACAACATAATCTAAGTTTGCAAGCAATACAATTTCTTTTTACCACAGTCATATGTATAACTTGGCCAAAATGTGTTCATGCAACCTGGTAGCATAATGTGGAATCCAGTTTTCATCAGGTTTTAGATTAAAAAAAAAAAATGGTTTCATGAAGTATGAAGAACATTAAAAATAATATTAATTTATAACATTAAAAGTCGCCAAGTGGGCTGTAAGTCCTCCCTAATGCCAATGTCAACAAAGATACTTGAACCAAAAGAAAGATTAATATTCCTATCCAGAGTGCCAAGCCACAAGCTGGGCTTAAAACATCAAATCCCTTTCAAACTCACTAAATCCAGCTACCCTGGTATGTTCATCACCTGCAAACAATTTTTGTCTTATTTTGATCCTATTGACTTAGTATTTACAGTGCAAGGTAATGTACTCCTCATATGGCAGTGTTTGCTCTGCTCTCTCACTTTTGAGACATAGATGGTCTGATAGGTGAAGTGGAAACTTGTTCTAAGCTGCCGTTGCCTCATGGCCCACACAAGAGCAGAGAGAGAGAGAGAGAAAAGAAGAAATATCAAAAGATGAGGGCAAAGACTGGAGGTGGAGAAAATAAATCAGGAAGAGGAAGAATAAAAACACGCTAAAGGAAGAAATGGGAGGCACAGTTCCTTTTCATCACACTCCAAGTTTAGTGTCTTCCTAATCGACTGCATAAAATAATCTACAAAATACATTTGGCACTGCACTTGAGTATCCTGTAATCAGTTCAGACATAAAGGTGTATATCTGAGACAAAATGGACTCTCGGGTAAATAAATGCTGTTTACTTTTAGTCGAACTTGCTCGTAAATAGCGATCGGCCTGTTGCTGAAGGTGATGGCATTGCAGAAGCTGGCCTGTCTTTTGACAGCTCTCTGGGCCAGGTCCATGATGATCTGGGAACCCTTGGTGCTGGGGTGGAAGAGCAGAGGGAAGGAGGACAGATTCCCACATGACTGGACAGGCAGGCAGCGCTTGGACTTGTGGTGGCATCGATGGGATGTTGAAGGAAATGGTCCGTCCAGAGAATCTACATAAAAAACATCAATAAATAAATAAAATAAATGATCAAGTAGTGTGGCACAATATTTATGTATAATTTTGAAAGACTGGATTGAGGAATCCATACTGCAGAGAACCTCTCTTTAATAAAAAACGGACAGTTTGAGGTTGTGACCTACATGTCACATCTTTTTCTCTCATATGTGTTTCCTGCGTCTGAAACATCCACTTAGGTCAAATAAAGACATTAGACATAATTAACTGCTTGTGCTTCATTAGTTTGTAGTTCATCAAGGAAGCAAGCCAAACTTCTTGCACGTGAAGCGTGTGCAAGGTGACTTACATGCTAAAAGCTCTCAGATGAAAAAACACAATCTAAATTGCTCCCCTAATTACAGAAACAAGGGAACAACGCAGCTGTGAGACATTTATATGGCAACCTTTCTGCATTTCTTGCATTTCTATGTAAATTTTTTGCGTTTTGTGTTTAGACATTTAACAACAGAAAGTAAAATGCTGCAATGGTAGCAGAGAGGAGGACAAAGAGCACAAAAAAGTGATCAACTTCACAATTAGTTCAGCAGGAAATTATTTTAATTTAAGGACTATCAGCTGCCTGATACATAAAGGGCTTGAATGCATATCGCCCATCTGACAGTTTTTAACTAAAACATATTTAGAAATGACAGCGTTGAAACCATGAAAACAATACGTGCAATCTCTTGTAAGATGTCACACTCAGAGAACGTGTTGTGAAAGACTCTCAGCTACTACTACCCTAGCATTATGTCAGTCTCTGTAAAACTGACTGGATAACAGTGTGTGTTTTAGGGTCAGTTCATGGCAGCCATCTTGAATTGGGCTAACTCCAAAAGTGAATCACTTTTAGATGCAAATAATGACTTTCTGTTTCTGCAAGTTTCAATAAAATTTGTACAGTGGCTCATTTGATGCGTTGGTAACAGCGCACAAACATACACACACAACTGCACGCACAAACACATACACACAAGTCTCTTACACCCCGCATGTGCACACACAGAGAGCTGCGAGCTAAACATTGTCTTCCACCTTCACCTGTCAGTTGCAGTAATATTAGAGTCATATCAGAGAGATGTGTCATTCGCACCGCATGTGGTGGAACAAGATTGTGTACACAGGGTCCCAGTTGCATCCAACAATAAAATGTAAAACAAAAACAGTAACACTTTACAATAAGGTACACACAATTTGATTAAATACTAGGGAACGCCTCAGGAACAAATCAGGAACAAATCGGGAGATAATAGGTAGTTAACAAGTACTTATTGGGAAACACACAGCCAAGCCGGGACTGCTGGTTAGTTACCTGAGAAATGAAGAGGAACTAATCAGGAACTAATGGGTAGTTACCATGGAAACCAAAGAGAAATGAATCAGGAGCTAATGGGGAGTTAACCAGAACTTACTGGGAAACACACAGCCAAGCCTTATTAGGGGACTACTGGTTAGTTACCTTGTCAATGAAGAGGAACTAATCAATAACTAATGGGTAGTTACCAAGGAAACCAAAGAGGAATGAATCAGGAGCTAATGGGTAATAAATTCAGTGTTCACTAGGAAACAGGGTTTTTGACAATTACAAGCTGCGACCTCACTGGTGCAGGTTTTATTCAGAACCCACATGGAGAATTCCTCCTGTTTCTGTGGTAACTAACCAGTAGTCCCCTAATAAGGCTTGGTTGGCTATGTGTTCCTTACTGGTTAACTACCCATCAGCTCCTGATTTGTTCCTTGGGTGTTCCCTAGTACTTAAGCAAATTTTGTATACCTTATTGTAAAGTGTTACCAGAAAAACAGTAAGATCTAAGCTGGTGAAGATTCTCAGTCATCCAGGACATGATACATTCAAAAAAAGTTCAATACAGAAAACAACTGGACTTTATTTGTAGTAAGAAAGACGTTTCGTTCCTCATCCGAGGAGCTTT
>JARVLU010000001.1:45878359-45888955 GCA_031762415.1 Simpsonichthys santanae | reverse complement strand
AATCAGGTTAATTTATTTATTTAGTTTATGGTGCATATAAACGTATTTACCGGAGGGGCCAAGTGGTCTGCAGCATTGGCTGTTGCCGAGGCAAAAGCTTGGATGTGAGAGGAGTCCGGTGAGACCCGGGATAACAACTCTCAGTCGGCCCAGGGGAGATTCTGGCAAATCGTCAGATGGCTGAGGAGGGGAAAACAGTGCTTTACTAACACTGTGGTGTGCTGTTGACCACAACCAGTGATGTCATCAGGAGGTGGAAGGAATACTTCTTGGACCGTCTCAATCCTACTGGCAGGTCTTCCATGGAGGAAGCTAAGTCAGAAGACTTTGGGGTTGGTGTGTCCATAACCATAACTGAGATCGCCGAGGTAGTTAAAAAGCTCCACGGTGGCAGGGCTCCGGGGGTGGATGAGATTTGCCCTGAATTCCTTAAGGCTCTGGATGTTGTGAGCCTGTCTTGGCTGACACACCTTTGCAACATCGCGGTAGTGCCAATAGACTGACAGACTGGGATGGTGGTTCCCCTCTTCAAATAAGTGGATCGGAGGGTGTGCTCCAATTACAGGGGCATTGATCTCCTTAGCCTTCCTAGTAAAGTCTATTCAGGGGTACTAGAGAAGTGCGTCCGTTCGTTGATCGAACCCCAGATCCAGGAGGAACAATGCGGGTTCTGTCCTGGCCATGGAACACTGGACCAGTTCTTTAATCTTACTAGGGTCCTTGAGGGGTAATGGGAGTTTGCCCATCCAGTCTACGTGTTTTGTGGACTTGGAAAAGCCATTTGACCGTGTTCCTTGGGCTACACTGTGGGGGTGCTCCGTGAGTATGGGATTGGGGGCCACATTGTTATGGGCTCTTCGGTCCCTGTACAAGCGGTGCAAGAGTTTGGTTTGCATTTCCGATAGTAAGTCAGACCCCTTCAGGGTGGGAGTTGGACTCCTCCAGGGCTGCCCATTGCCACTGATTCTGTTCATAACTTTTATGGACAGAATTTCTTGATGCTGCCAGAGGGTGGAGGGATTGTGGTTCGGTGGCCTCAGATTCCATCTCTGCTCTTTGTAGATGATGTGGTCCTGTTGACATCATCATGCTGTAATCTTCAGCTCTCACTGGAGCAGTTCTCAGCTGTGTGTGAAGCGGCTGGGATGAGAATTAACACCCTTAAATCTGAAGCCATGGTCCTCAGTTGAAAAAGGGTGGATTGATATTTTCAGGTCGAGGATGAGGTTCTGTCTCAAGTGGAGGAATTTAAGTATTTTGGGGTTTCATTCATGAACGTGGGAAGAATGGAGTGTGAGATTGGCAGACTGATCGGTGCAGTGTCTGAAGTATTGCAGACTCTGTATTGGTCCGTTGTGGTAAAGAGGAAGCTGAGCTGTAAGGCAAAGCTCTCTGTTTACCAGTCAGTCTACATTCCTACCCTCACCTATGGTTACAAGCTCTGGGTAGTGACCAAAAGAATGAGATCATGGAAACGGGGGTTGAAATGAGTTTCTTCCGCAGGGAAGCTGGACTCTCCCTTAGAGATAGGATAATGTTCAGTTATTCGAGAGAGACAGAGTAGAACCGCTGCTCCTCCTCTTCGAGAGGAACCAGTTGAGGTGGTTTGAGCATTTGTTAAGGATACCCCCTGGAAGCCTCCCTAGGGATGTGCTCTGGGCATGTCTGACTGGGAGGAGACCCTGGGGAAGACACAGGACATGCTGGAGAGACTATGTACCTTGGTTGGCCTGGGAATGCCTTGGGGTACCCCTAGAAGAGCTAGAAGAGGTGGATGTGGAAAGAGATATCTGGGCCTCCCTGTTCAAGCTGCTGCCCCCGTGACCCAATTTTGGAACAAGCAGAAGATAATGGGTGGGTGGATGGATGGATGCATGGATAGTAAACAAATCTTCAATACACTAGAGTATACATTTTGTCCCATTTCAAATCCTTTGCAAACTGCAACAATTTGAAATGATAAAATCAAGCTAACCAATTATCCTTATAAGACCATGCAAAAATGTTGAAGTATTCACACCTAAAACATTACATTTTGGGGTTCCGTATGAAAATAAGCCAGTGTAAAAACCCTCAATGTTGCACTGTCTTTATCTCAAAATTATATCCATCCATCCATCCATCCACCCTCCTCCCACATCTGGGCTTTTGCTTCAGCAACAGCCAAGGCTGCGGACCATTTGGCCATCTAGTACACCTCAGCTGCCTCTGGACACCCCACCAGCCAAAACGGCCGGTGGGGTGTCCACCACCGAGTTCAAAGATGGCCACCGCAAGAAGCACAGACAACCTTGCAACTGCTGCTCAAGGCATCTACTTCAACAATCGAGGTGCGGAACATGGCCTGCTCTGACTCAATGTCCCCCACCTCAGATGGGATGCAGTTAAAGCTTTCCCGGAGGTACAAGTTTAAGATCTTTCTGATGGGTTCTTCTGCCAGGCGTTCCCAGCAAGCCCCCACTTTGTTCTACTGGGTCTGTCCGGCATCTTCCCCTGCTATCTGACCCAACTCACTACCAGGTGGTGATTAGTTGACAGCTTAGCTCCTCTCTTCACCCGAGTTTCCAAAACAAACGTCCACAAATCAGATGGCACAACTAAAAAGTCAATAATTGATCTATAACCTAGGGCATTCAAGTGCACTTGTGGATACCCTTATGTTTCAACAAGTATTCATGATGGACAAACTATGACTACCATAGTAGTTCAACAGAACACTGCTCGATTTCAGATCAAAGAGGTTGTTACGTCCAATCACACCTCTCCAGGTCACATTGCCATTAACCATGTGTGCATTGAAGTCTCCCAGGAGAATAAAGGAGACCCCAGCTGGCGCACTTTACAACAGCCCTTCCAAAGATCCCAAGAATACCAAATACTCTGAACTGCCATTTGGTGTGTAGGCACAAACAACAGTCAGAGCCCATTCCCCCACCAAAGGTGCAGGGGAAGTCACCCTCTCACCTACTGATGAAAACTTCAACACACAGGTACCAAGTGGAGGGGTGGGGGGGCGGGATTAGACTAACACCAGCTCAGCGCCTCTCCCCATGGGCAACTCCAGAATGGAATAAAGTCCAGCCCCTCTCTAAAAGATCATGTCTAGAGCCCATGCTGTGCATCGAGGTGAGCCCAACTATATCTAGTTGGTACTTCTCAACTTCACACACAAGCTCAGGCTCCTTCCCCACCAGAGAGGTTATGTTCTATGGCTTCAGAGGCAGCTTTGGTAAACCAGGGTCAGAACGCCAAGGTCACTGCCTTTAGCCATTGCCACTGCCTTCGGCCATCGCCCATGGCATCATGCACCTGACTTGTATGGCTCTTCCTGCAGGTGGTGAACATACAGGAAGGCAAACCCATGTTTCTCCTTCAGGCTGAGCCTGACTGGGCCCCATGGGTAGAGACGCGGTCACCAGGTGTCTGCCGATAAGCCCTTCTGCCAAGCTTGGCTCCAGGGTGGGGTCCCAGTAACCCACGTCTGGGCCAAAGACACTGAGTTCCTTGTTTTTTTTTGTCCATAAAAGTCTTCTAAATTGTATTCCCATTTTGAGTAGTTTTTGTTTACATTTATCTTTCTTTTCTTCATGGCCCTATTCTGAGCGTTTAGCCTAACATTTAACATTCTGCAGACAAAGAAAGTTTGGACAATTGTCTACTGCAGTTAAGTTACCCACAGCTGTTTTTTTTTTTTTTTTTTTCCTTTTCAAAGTAGTTTTGGTTTACCTTTAAAGTAAAGTTGATAACATTTCAAAAGGATACAAACTGAAGTGAATAAAATGTCCCTACTGTGTACTCTACTCACTTTAAAACATCCTCTTTGCATCACAGGGACACTGTTTATGGTGAGTAAAGTGCAGGGCCATGTTGGGCCACTGCATGCTATATCCTGTGAGTTCAGTGCTGACAGCTGAGGGAGCAAGGCCTGAGGCTGGATCCGCTGAGTGGAGCTCTCCATCTGCTCCATGGTAGCAGCTCTGCTGCTGCAGCATGAAACAGGCAGCTATATTTCTTGCTTTTAGCTGAAAATTTCTGCCACAAATCTACAGGTACAAGCGCTGTAAAACAGTGGTGGCACTGATTTAAAAATCAAAAGGAATTTTGTCTATTTATGTATTGTCTGTGACCAGGCTGTAAAGTAATTTGGTCCCATTCAAATGCAGCAATGTGTAGTCCAATTCACTGAGCGAGTCACATTTAGTACAGTTCACATCAATCTGTGTCCAATTTAAGTGTAGCAAGCTCTGTTTCATGGGGTCAGCCCATTATGGGACTGCCACCAAAAGATGTTATAGCTTTTTAGAAGAGGAATGTTTTATACAGAGTGTCTGCCTCCTAAATGCACTCAGAGCCTGATAACTGAAGATTTGTAAACCTCTGGACACACAACCTGCAGTCTATAAAACACTATTAATCGGATGTATTTAAGGTATGGAGTTTGGCAATCAAAATTATTATTATTTTTTTTTTTTTTTGCAAAGTACTGTACATATCTAAACACATTTTTTGTGTGTTTTAAAGGAGGCCATGAAGATATGCTATGATGTCACCCAAAAATTCTTAGCTTTTGTGCATTATTTTGAAACAGCTGGGGCAGTTTTTAACAAAATGTTTTGAGTGTCCTGAGTGGACTATTTCTTCTGCCCCCACCCCCAACCCCTTCATGATAGAACATTCTTAATTTAAGCTAATTTTGTGCAGGTGAATAAAGGAGCTTTAAGAAATCTGCCTATCCCATATGTGAGCATAAGGGCATGTTCTAGAAAAAACTAACTCTAAGGATGGAGGATAAAATATTGTCAGGCAAACAAGTCCAAGTACAATGGTAAACAGTTCTCTTTTTTGACAGCATCAAAACTGCTGCCAAGCTGTATTCTACCTCTTCTGCTACAATACTGCACACAAATTATGGTGCCTTTAATTCATTTTTAGAACAAATCCACTGTTTTGGAACTTTGAAATGCTCACCTTTTGTTATGAAAAATTGGATAAAATGTTTTCCACTGAACCTTAATTTTGCTGCTGTCAGACATAACCTTTTCCTGTAGCCAGATTAGTTGTGTAAAGCTGCAAAAATAACAGACAAGACTGCAATCAGAAGCACTTTATATCCTTGCTAAAAAATTGATCAAGATAATGTAACGTTTGGCTTGCTATTTCTCTGCTACTCCGACAGCTTGTGCTTTTAACTCCACTGCCTCTCAGTTTCCCAATACTGTACAATGGAAATTGACCCAATAGCCCAACCATAACATTCCAAGCAGCAATCAGCAAAAATAAATACCCAGATAACCATGAATATTGATAAAGGGGCAGTAACTAAAATTGGCCTGGTGCATTTATAACATTTTGCTCATTGCAGATGAGTAAACCATAACTTTAGGAGGGTAGTATTGAAATGCTGACAGTCTTGTTCTTGTGTTCATCATAAACAAAGACTTGAAAGAGATGGTGGCACAAAAAGGAAGAAAATTACATTTTCTGTGACAGGGCCAGTTTAATGTAGCTGCAAACAGTCCTAAACTACTTCTCCCACTGTGAGTTTAAAATGCTTGTCTTTCATCTGGATGATGAAGGAAGTACAAAATAAGTGTTTTGCCATCTGCAATAAAATAAAACCTTTTTTTATGGCTTGGGTATAGCTGAGTTGGGAGTGCACCTTGCTGTTCATCTCCTGCGTGCAAGTGCAAGCTGTCTGGTTGATGGCCATTATGGTTCTAGCTACTGCGTGTGCGTCTGCTCCACTGGGATCACTGAAGTGTTGGAACTAACAAGGCTGGGATGCAGACAGTGAATGCACAAATGGGATTTTGTCCTGAAAGCTTTCAAGTTTTCTCCTGGTTCTTGGAGGAAACAAGAGAGAGGATGTTACCAGTTTGCAGGGACCGTCTGCACCGTGCGCCAACAAAAATGAGATGATTACATCTGATGGTCCTGCTAATGATCTATATTGGGTGGGAAAGCCATAACATTAAATGGGCTATAGATGACACAACTTTACTCTTGCGTAATCTTTCCTTTTCTATTTTTCCCCACCGGGTTAATGCAGATTCTAAGTTCTCCATAGAACATGTGTAATAATCCTTGTCAAGACTTAAATGCTCAGCATGATGCAGGAGACTGACACACACACACACCTCAAAACTCTCTCTCCAAATGTTTATTTGGATGACTCCGAATGCAACTCTCCCGTTGTCTTCCTCTTAGTCGTCCTCACATAGATACACCAAGAAGTAAGCAATGGAGGCACTTCCAGTCTAAGGTTAGCACAGAATAAAAGACGTGTCATTGATGGAAGTGGCTTCTCCTTCATCACCGGCCTGTCACACCACGTTTGGGGACAACCCACTTCATTTTAGCAGCATAATGGATAAACAGAGTGTGATCGGTCCAATTACCCCCTCATTGCAGAGGCGGTCTGGCGGGAATGAGAGTTAGCTGTCTGGCAGGCGACGGAGTTGCAACAGTAGCACCTGCTGCCCAGAACCCTCACTTGTATGAATCTCAATTTGTTTGTACAGCCATGCCAAAAAGCAAAAGAGAAAAAAATAAATAAACTGCTGAGACCAAAAAGTGAAGCCTCTGAGGAGGCTGAAACCGCTGTCTGGCCTTTTAAATGCTGTTTATACTGCACTGCCTGTGAATGCAGGATGATCAGAAGGTGCTTTTCTCAGCAGTGAACACAACACTGAGCATCAGATCTTCAGGTGGACTGTTTGTAGTTGGTTTCTGCTTGGATGTTTAAAAAAAAAAAGGTCATTTCCCTCATCATTTCTCTCCACTAAAGTTGCCTCAGAGCTGGTTTGACAAAGATAGTGGAGCCACAGAAGAGAATCACATTCCAATTACATTTTATATCAAATAAAGATTAAGGCAGAATTTTGGGCTTTTTAATTTTATTATAACTGTGGAGCTTCAGTATAGCTCAAAGTGTTGCATACTACAATCATGAAGCTGTGGGTTCGAGCCCAGGCTGCATCAGGAAGGGCATACACTAAACAACTGCAAAATCTTTCAGGACAGTTTATTTGCTGTGGCAATTCCTGCCTGGGAACAGCTGAAAGAACAATAACCTTTATCATAACTGTCTTAACATGCACTAATGAGGTTCAGTTGATTTGATCTTGACATGACACTGTTTTCTCCATTTTTGGCTAAATATATGTAAAGCACAACATACAAGGTTAAATTCTTTGTTCCGCTTTTATGATGTTCTTCTTGTTGTCCTTGAGGAAAGTGAAAATTTCCCTCTCTGTGGTTGTCCCCTGGGGAGATGTCTGGCAGCTGACGCACATTTATCTAGTGTATGTTTTAGTTCCTCGTTAACAAGCATCATAATAACTTTTTTTTTTCTTTCCCTTTTCCTTTTTGTTAAGATGCTGACGTACAATTTCTGCAACAAAAAAGGAGCTCTGTCAGCAGGATGTAGGAACTGCCTTGCAGGATTCATTTGGCAATGCTAATTGCAATTAATACCTTTCAAATAGCATATTGATTTTGAGGATGTTTGATTTTTCTGATGCTCACTGTTTAAAAAAATGAACAACTAATGGGAAATCTGAGTGAGTTTTTATTTATTTATATATTTTTATTTATTTTTTTGTGGTTACAAGCCATGAAGATATTATCAAACATTTTATAGAATAACTCAGTGTGCAAAAGACCTGAACTACAAATGTGTTAATGGGCATTTTTTAAGGGCCTTGCACATCTTCAGCAGCCCCAGCTCAGTAAATTAGAAGTCCAAATGAATTTCTCTGAATGGAGTCTGGCACACCAGAGTTGACAGGTGAATCTGGTGGTGATTGATGCCAGCAGAAGATGCTTCTCCCCTGTCGTGTTCCACAGGGTGAACGCAGTTATGCAAAGCACAAATTAGTTATTTATTTATTTTTGGACATCCCTTGAGTCCATCAAGCGCTCTTCTGGATAACTTTCAAAGGTTTACAGGAGCAAGAAAAGATAAAGCTAAGATCGTGGAATAATTTCTCAATCCCCCCCCCTCAACCCTCCCTGCTTCAGACCTCCTCGTGAGCTCTATAGTCTAACAGCTCCTTACTCCGTTGGCGCGCTCGCCTGATGCGCAGCGCCTCCCCAACTGCTCCTTTCACTTTGACAAATACTTGGACGTGAGCGGGTCTGCTGAAGGACTTTCTGCTGGTGACGATGATCCCCTGAACGTGTTCGACTTGAAGCAGCTTCGATCTTTTCATTTTTTTTCACTCTTGAACTGAGCTTGGGCGCGCACAATGGCACTTTGGGCATTTTGGAGTGTTTTCCTTTTGTCTCGCGCCACTTTTCACCTCCAGTTTGGGGCTCAAGCGGACATAACTTTTCACAGGTCGGTCAACAGATTTGATCATTTAGATGTGGATCAGCTGGAGGTTCGTTTTGCTCAAAACACAGCGGGGATCAAAGTCTCGCCTAATGTCGACAGCGGAGATGAAGTTTTAAACAGGTTCGAAACGGGGGCAGCCGCCACTTTAAAGCCAAGCAGTGCGCTGGAAGAGACACAGGTCGGCATCGAAGCAAACTATCCCAACGAGCTCCAAATGCCTGGGACAGAGTGTGGTAACAGCACAACGGCGCGACCTGGAGAGAATAAACCACCAGAACGCGCAGTTCCTGTCAGGGGTACGAAAATGAAAAGAAGCGTGGGCGCAGCGTACAACGACAACGTGGACAGGAGTTTAAGTGGAGAGGCGCAGTCACCAGAGAGGTCCGTGGAAAGTGTCCAAGGCGCTTCCAAGTCCAGAACCGAGTACAGGCGCGCTGGGGAGGAAGCCAGAGGGTCAAGCCCGAGGCAAAGTGAGCCTCACCTGGACACCTCCACTTTTGCCTTGTCGGGAGACTCGGCGCACAACCAGGCGATGGTGCACTGGTCCGGCCACAACAGCAGTGTGAGTTTAGAGTTTTACAGAAACGCACACACACAAAGGAGTCATTAAAACACTTAAATCGTCCCTAATGTTCATTTTATTATGATTTTATTGTGTAAAAAAACAAGCCCCCACGCTACCACGTTTTTACGCACGACTTTACGCACAGAAGGACAATTTATTCACAACGAATTAACCTTTAAGAGCGCATCCCTTTGCAGTTTTTACATTAATAATGTTTTCCCTGCTTAGTGAAGGCTCTATGATAAACAACATGCACACTGCGCGCCTGTGTGCACGACTTACCTGATTTATGTGACTGTGCGCTCACATTTTTCAAAGCAGAGGGAGACTCATTTATTTCTACAAACTGTTAATCACATTCAATTCAAACTGATAGTTAACCTGCACTTAAACTTGACGTGATATCCAACTGTGGGAGGGATTTTGGCAGCAATCACAACACGTTAATTATTGATGAAAAGAAAAAAAGAAGTCTCCCAGGAAGGTGTGGTAGCGACAATTAAAAGATCTGTGCCCAACCTGACCCCTAATGGGATGCTGATGAAACACCACGTGACCTTTTAGCAAATGAAACACAGTTTTGTTCTTGACATTTTACTTATTTAGAAGCTAATTATTGAGGTGCAACATTGTTTTGCGCGAGTCGTGTTAAAATGATGCCTCAGAATCAGCTCAGTAATTTAATTTAAGTTGAGCACATCTTTTGATGCTTGACTAGACACTGCTATCCACATTAATTCCACACACACATGCACCTCCCCTATGCACACACACACACATTGCTTGTGCACGCACACAATTCTTACCTTCACAAGGATAAAGCCAAGGAGATTTTATCTTTAAATGTACAGCATTCAAACATGTTTACAAGCGCTCACATTTATCAGGTGTGAAGATCTCCAAACTACAAAACAGCCTTGGACAAAAGGAACAAACTGCTTTGCATTTTTCACTTCAGGTAATTTAGCTCTCCTTAGTTAAAATAATGTAGTAGAAATATTAAAAAAAAAAATTATGTGGCCCAGTAAAGATGAAAATAAATACAGAAGAAGATGATGAATATATAGAGTCCAATATAATATATTGGCTGGTTTGGATAATTCCATCTTTAATTGCTTTCCTTATCTGTTCCATTTTCAGTTTTATGGTGCACATTAGAATGTTGGAGGCATCGCAGACTTTCAGTTATGTCGATGTGTTATCGAAGACAGGCCAGATATGCGCCTCATAAAATCTCATATGTGAGCTGTGTGGTGAAATATGTGGTTGGTTTAAGATGTCGTTGCCATCGATAGCCTTTTGTGCAGCAGAACAGTGTTCACTGGATCATCTCTGATGGGCTTGTCACCACAGCCAGTCAACATTTGAGATTTATATAGTCTGGACTTCAGTCTGTGGTTCCGAAAGAATGAGTGAAAACTGCCGAGCTTAAATTTATGAGTTAGAGCTCAGGCTATATTAGATGTAAATGACTGATAATAAATTCAATCTTAAAGGGACATTTGAAGGAAAATTACTTCTGGCCTGTGGTCTAGAGCTGTTCTATCAAATTTTCACTCCAAGACATTGCCTGTGATTTGGCCAGTATGTCACATCCCACAAGAAGAAAAATGAGAAAGATGTCGAAGGTGATGGTGAAAGTGCCAGCAGGGGATCTCCTTAGTTCAGATTAGATTAAAAAAACATTATATAT
>JARVLU010000001.1:45837977-45848015 GCA_031762415.1 Simpsonichthys santanae | reverse complement strand
TTTTTTTTTTTTTTTTTTTTTTTTTTTTTTTTTTTTTTTTTTTTTTTTTTTTTTTTTTTTTTTTTTTTTTTTTGCATTTCACAAACCAAATGAAGGAGATGAAAGAGCAGTGATGAAAAAAGTCAAACTCCTTAAGCGATACCTACTACAGTTTCTCTTATCCTCAAAGATCACTGGAGTTTTAGATTTTAAAGTATCCACAATGGGCTACTGCATATCAAACAGGGTCAAAAGACACATTTTAATAAATTATAAATGCACTCTCAAACTATGACAAATTCAAGCTTTCTCACCAGAATACAACATGCATTTTTGCTGAAGCTGTTTAAATGATTATTTTCAAAACTATTTTATACAAAACCACAAAAGCCATCATGTCAAGACTCCAATTACTTAAAAAAACTGTGGAGTACTTTTAAACAGTTGTCTTCTGCTTTCTCACCGTCTGCTGGTGCTGCCCGTTTATGCATTTGAGTATACAGTAATTTCATAGCTTTTCATACATTTGTATCATAGTTTTTATTTCTCATGAATATTGTTTTTTTTTCCATTGGGGTGGCTGTGGCTAAGTGGTTAGAGCAGTCGTCCTTCATTGCAAGAGCTGGGGGTTTGAGTCCACCAGCAGTCACATGCCAAAGTGTCCCTGGGCAAGATATTAAACCCCTCATTGCTTCCAATGTGTGTTCTATCGGTGTATGCATGTGATAAAGCTCTGATTATCCTCAGTACCGATATGATAGTGTGCTGTATTAATTTGCAAATGAAGTCACAGATTGTGTTGTAAAGAGCTTTGAGTATCAATAAGAAAGAAAGGCGCTATATAAGTACATACTTTAACATGGTCAAAGGTCATCACCATTGTATGTGTTTCAGAAGTGAGCAGCACTGCATAGATAATTTAATGCAAACTAATGAATATGTAAGTAAATTACCAAGTAAATAATTGTGCACTTTCTATAGAATGAATTGTTACGATTATGAGCCAAACAATGCCATGAACAAGATCCAAAAAATTTAAAGGGCCTGGCCCCCATGCACTTTTTTTCTCCATTTTACTTTATCAATCTTTCAAATAGTGTTGGAAGTTGATACTAATATGATAAATATTAAGGATTTTTGATTAAGCTAAGGCCATATGTAATTAAATCATTATATGTTTGTGTTATTTCCACTCAGCAAAAACATCCTTTATTTAAGAATTGCACATGTATGCAAATCAGCATATCATTAGATATTTAGACAACCAGGGATTCTTTGGGGCAAATATGTGAACAAACAAAGTTAAGGCTCACCAAACATTAATTACCAACAGGTAAATCAATTGTGGTTTGTAAAAAAAAAAAAGTGCACTAGCAGAAAAGGTTCTCTTCTACATTGACTACTTTACATTCTGTTATTTATTTTTTTTCTGGAGCCTTTTTCTATTCTATTCTGTTCCACTTTGTAAGATAATTTGCAGTGTAATGACTGAAAATCTGATAATTTCTTACCGTGATGATAAAAAAAATGAAAGTAGACTGTTATTTATTTTTTATTTTTTAATTCTCAGAAGCAAACATTGGCTAAATGGTAGGAAATCAATCTCTAAACATATGCCGTGATCTGAAGAGACAGTCTTCTTTGGGCGAATGTGTTGAACAGTTAATAGACCAAACATGCCAAATCTTTGCAATTGTGCTCTAACAGATTTTTTTATTTATTTCTTTCCAAAACACTGGCTGTTGTTTGTTTGTGTCCAGATCCACTGATTATGGCAGCACCTACACCAAACTCAATGACAAAGTGGGTTCAAGGACAGTTTTAAGCTACCTCTATGTCTGCCCTACCAACAAACAGAAGGTCAGCCTTTCCTTTTGACTTTCATCTCTCTCTGTTCCTGTATAAGCCAAGTCCTGACATCAAGCTGAAATGTCTCAAAATTACTGCCAAATGAAGGTTTTTCTGTCTCTTTCTCCTTCTTATATATCCCTCGTGTGGCCATCTATACTTTAGATAATGATGCTTAGTGACCCAGAGGTAGAGAGTGCTGTTCTCATCAGTTCAGATGAAGGGGCAAGCTTCGAGAAATACCCCATTAACTTCAACATCCTGAGCCTCCTATTCCACCCGACACAGGAGAACTGGATTCTGGCTTACAGTCATGACAACAAGGTAGTTCCTTATTGAATTCGCAGTCGACTTTTACCTTGAAATAAAAATCTAAATAAAGCATGAAACAACATATTTAAATTTATTTTCAAGTTATTCTGCTGTGAAATGCATGATTGTTGCACTGCTCATAATATATTTATCCAAAACCCTTAAAAAAATAGGCTGGCCATTTTGGAAGGAATGTTCTGTCAAATAGTAGATGTTACCTTGAGTGTGAAGAAAAGGGCAGAAGTTTGTCTCCAGACTAATGGCTAGGCAAAGGAGGATCCATTTTTTTCAGGCTTAAAATACAAATTTTCATCAGTGTTACACTAGTATATATACATATAAAAAAGTTGCATTAAGTACTGTATTACTAAATCTCTACAGTTTTGCTCAACACGGTTCAGCTTCTTGCTGTTTTCTCAAACATTGTGTTACTATTCAAATGTATGTTTGCTGAGCATTTTTTACATCGTATCAGTGGAGCTGAGGCTGTTGAATGTATCAGTCTACCTAAGCAGCACATTTAGTCAGTCAGAAGTTTACTTTTCATTCATTCAACCTTTATTTATACAGATTAACCTCGGGGACTCATTTACAAACTTGACTCCAGGCGGATTGATACATTCAGCAGCATTAGGACACCAACATATGCCAGCAGTGTCCAATTATTGTCCTCAAAGGCTACCATCCTGCATTTTTTCTAGTTTTCTTGTTTCAACACATCAAATTCAATGGTTGAATTAACCTGTCATGTTCTGCAGAAGCCTATTGATTACCAATTATTTTAAATCAGGTGTTTTGGAGTGCAGAAACATCTAATCATGCATCACAGTGACCCTGACTGAATACCCCTGGTCCATTCAACCTTTATTTAAACAGGTTAGTCCACTTTAGCCACAATGACTCATTTACAAAAGAGACCAGGATTTTAACAAAGAGTGAAAACAACAGTGGACAGCAATGACAACAATAGACAATCACAAACGATGCATATCATTTTTTATTATTGATTTTTTTTTAACAATTGAAAACAAAATGATAATTAAAGACATAATTAAAAGGAAACAGTGAAAAAAAAAACATCTAGATTATGATTGCTCACCATATCTAAATGTCTATGGTAACCAGTCAGTCATGCAGAAGTGTAGAAGTTTAACATTAACTCATGTAGTGATTTTTACACACCTGAATGACATTTCTGAGAAATAGTAACTTTATATGCTAAAATACAAAATAAAACAGGCCCTCGTTTGATTAGCCATTAACCTAGCCTGAAGACTTCTGCCCTTTTCTTTGTGCTATATGATCCATGTCAGGACTGATCAGTTACTGACTATTGATAACCATTTGATAGACCATCACTACAAAAATCCAGACTATAAAAGTTGGTGAAATTTTGTTTTGCAGGTGTACAGTTCAATGGACTTTGGGCGGAAATGGCAACTTGTTCATGACAACGTGATGCCAGGCAGATTCTACTGGTATAACTATGTGAACTCTATTATTTATTCATTTATTTATTTATTACCTTGTTTTGTGTTCTGATTAATTGTGATTTGCAAAATGATGGTGTACAGTATCAGTCTATGACACGTTAAATTCAAGGCCCGGGCATTAAATGTGGCTCTTGTTTGAATTTAATCTGGCCCCGAAGGTTACGTTTTAAAAGTAAAATACATTTTATTGCTTCTCATTTTACTTAAAAAAATAAAATAAAACCAATTGAGCATACTTTATTTTGTGCAAACTTAACAGTTGGCCAACGTTGAAGCCAAGCAAATTGTTTAAAATTTTTCATAATCTTTGATTTTAATGTGGAAAAAGCAGGAAAGCTCATCAAACGAGACAGATCAAACTCTAGTTGAGGAACCTCCAACCAAGAGAAGATGTCAGATATCTGACTGGAGTTAATGCAGCGACTGAAATTGGTCCTTGATAAGATTTAATTGTGGCCCCTTTCGTAACTGAGTTTGACGCCCCTGGTCTATGGGAAGAATCCAGCGACCGCTTGTCAAAAACAGATTTCCACCATAGCAGTCAAGCACCAAACTGATTAAATCCACCTCACGTAGACTTGCTATAATAATGTGCTTTCTTTTCTGCAGCACAAACACAACATGTTGTTGTTTTTTTGTTGTTGCAGCCATTTAGGAATCTTTAGTGCACAGGCACAGAACAGTGAATATTGATGTGAATCCTTTTACCCAGCTGGTCAAAGGATGTGTCCAACCAAGTGTGCATTTATTTTTTTTATTTAGGAAATAAAGGACATTGGTTGGAGGACATTCTCTCCATATATGTGAACAGTCAGATGATTCACATATTAGAGGTGCTCAGTGGGTATAGAAACACTTGAAACAATGCATTATTTGTGCTTTGGAGTTTTATTCTATCATGCATATTATGTCAAAAAGTTCTTTTTTTAAATCTGTTGCAGCTGCCTGCAATTTCATAACAGCACACATTCTCTATGGTAAATATTCATTGGAACAGTGGCTATTCTTTTTAATGCATTGGTTAATTGAGATCAATTGCCACTGGTGGTGCAAATTCAACTCTGAGTGATTTACAGCAGACAAAAATATATCGCTATGGGTTTCTCACCACAGAGAAGTCCATCCACAGCTGCTACGCCCGACCAAACATACTCTTCTTTTTTTTTTTTTTTCTAATCCTCATCTCTCCGTTTCGTATCCACTAACCCTGTTTCTGCTCCCCTCTGTCTCCTCTTCCCATTTTTTCAAGGGCGGTAATGGGGCTGGACAGAGAATCAGATGTGGTCCACATTGAGACACGCATCACAAAAGGCCGTGAGTGCTAAAATTCTGTCTGCTGCTGTAGTAAGACCCGCAGGACCCCTTGGCTCTCATTTAGAGAGAGGTCATGGGCAAGATGAGACCTGTTCTGCTGCTCAGATTGGTCCCCGAAGTCTAGTAAAGCAGAATAGGTGTCTCCTGGAAAAAAAAAAACTGCAAGTTTTAGAGGGCTGATGGATGTTTCCTGTCTTTAATCTCTCCCCAGTGTTTTATAGACAAACTTCAGCTTCTCGTTTTTAAACAGAGCAGCAAATTTTGTCAAACCAATTACAGGTGTTTCCTGCATCGTGTGGGGGTGGGGATACGTCTCTTGAACGCAAATAAATTTGTTTGTAAATGAGCATGTAATCTTTGCTAAAGCAAACCTGAAACTGTTTTAATGGCAAACCAAAAGAGTGTTGATTTTTCTGGTTAGAACTATCTTTAAAAATAGTTTAATATACATCAAAAACACCAAAGTTCATGTTCAATAAATCCAGGTAAAAATCCAACAGTGTTCAGTCAGGTCATCTGGGCCGTTTCTATTTTTGCTGAGACGTCCACTGTAGGAATGTGCTGCTTGTGGGATTTGGTTTGTTAGTGGCTCCTCAGATTGAAGAAGTCCTTTGGATGAAGGATGAAACATCTGAGCAACAAAAGAAACCATCCAGATGACCTGACTGAACATTGTTGGATATGTCAAAAACATCAAACAGTATGTAAAATGCAAATATTAAAATATGAAATACATCTAAGTTTGTTGAACAAAATACATTTTAGAAGCACCTTTGGAAAAACAAAGGACCCTAAAGACAAGGATACACAACCTGTTGAACATTTGGCAACATCAAACTGGTTTTAATGTGCAAATTGTGCTATTTTGTGATATTTGAAAAGTGCCACTTATCTAAAGGTTAGCATTCTACAAGCAGTAAATTAGTTCCAAATCCAAGAGTCTTGTATTGATTTATACAATGGAAGGATCCATACTTAGAATGTAATTAGTTTTAAATTATTTCTCATCATTTTTTCTCCTTTCAGGTGCTCAGTATGTGAAGTGCAGAGCCCAAAAATGCACAGAGGGCAACAGACAGTACCTCTTTCCTGGACATGTGGACACCAACTCCCTTGTTGTGCAAGATGAATATGTTTTTACACAGGTATATATATAATCACCAATTTCATTTTTTTCATCAAAGTAAACCACTTGCCTTCATGTTTTTACCAACAGGTTACTCTCCATGTGAACTTTGATTTAATATTTTCTTACATTCTTATTTGTTTTTATTTTGCTCTGTTGTGAAACCAATTTATGCTCTTCCATCAAATCCCACATAATGGCTTTTCCCAAACGCACCTGTTACCCACTGGCCTGGTGTGTGTTTTGATTGTTTCATCTCGTTCATGTCAAGACAAGCTTAGCGGATGACTTTCTGCATGAACATAATCCATACCTGGAAAATGTGTTTGTTCACCATGAGTACATGGTGAAGGATCAATGAATGGTCAGGTCAATGTCCTCCACACCATTCACTCTGACTTTGACTCCAATTAAGACAGTCACAGTCAGGGTCATTATTAGAAATTTAATTCCCAAATGGCCTCTACTGTCATTGATTTGTGTCCATGGTATATAATTTTCTATTTGTTAGTTGGGCCGCAATAGTTTAATGGTTAGTACCATTGCCTCATGGAAAAAAAAGGCCCTTATTTCTATTCACAGTGTGGCCCTGGGGTCTTTCTGTATGGATTTTGAACTTTCTCCTTGTCTGGTTTCCTCTCACAGTCTTAAAACTTCCACATACATGTTAGGCTGCTTTCAGACCCAGGCCTCCTTTACAGGGATTTGCGATCTCAACAGAATATTCTTGGTTAAATAAAAGCAAGGAAATAAAAATAAATGGACCTAATGGTTTTTGGTCATTCTTGTTGGACTTTCAACTAAATTTAGGGAAATAAAAATTAAATCGATGCAGTTTATACAGACTGCATGTTTTCACCTCCATGTGCTTAATGTGTAATATCACCTGCCGCCAAATTTAAAAGGGCAACAATGTATTTGCACAAGTCTCTCTCTCTCTCTCTCTCTCTCTCTCTCTCTCTCTCTCTCTCTCTCTCTCTCTCTCTCTCTCTCTCTCTGTGCATGTGTGTATTTGTTTGTTTACCACATTTGCAAAATACCTCATGAACCAATGGACAGAGTCTAATGAAACTCTCAGAGAGTAATCAATGGTTGCTCATCTACAACTGATTAACTTTTGGTGCAAACCTGATTCAAGATGGCTGCCACAGTTAATTGACCATAGCCAGCTCATTAACAGCCACTACTCAATCAATTGTGTCAATAGCATGACATGGTTTGATGCTGTTGTAGCTGAGAGTAGTCCTGATCACGTACTTGGAGCACTAACAAATCTTGCAAGAGCTTGCATTATTGCATGATATTGTGCAATACTTTATTTACTATGCCTCACCCAAATGGCTGTAATGTTGCTCTTTCTCATCATAACTTAGAATTTTGAAATATAAGGTTGTGAACAAAATACATTCCTCCATGGGACGCTGGGCCTTTATTTATTTTTTACACTCCTTTTTAATCTTTAGGTATGGTACCTTACTTCAGCAGATGTTTAATAGTGACTTTCATTTTTTTCTGCACACAAAATTGCCAGTCCTAAATGAAATAGTTACAATTTAAAATGTAATTTGATGGTTAAAAAAAAAAAAAAAAAGTCTGAGCAGAAATAGCGATTCAGTAAAAGTTCAAATTGCATTTGGCCGAGATGAGATTTACCGTCAGGGCAGAGGGAGGCATGAAGAAGACGCCTGTGAATAAAACTGGACAATCACAGAGAGAGTGTCTGCACTGAGCTGTGGTGGCACAGATGACTTTCTTGTGACTTTCCTTGCTCAGGGCAGTTGGATTTAACTTGACAAAGAGTAATGAGGTTATCGATTCGGCTACAACGAAATAAGCAGTCTTCAACACCCCCAAAGTCTCCAGGGAAAGAAGGAACAGCCAAGTGCAACATCCTCAAAAATGTGGCCTGGGAAAATGCAGCTCATTGATTTTCGATAGATTATTCCATTAGAGCCCTAATGTAGTGTGTTCAGGGACAAACACCATCTTTCTAGTTGATTAGAAAATAAGCAATCAAGTACTGTTGCCCTGCCTGTAAGTGGATGGGATAGTGGTAGTGCATTAAGATCTTTGAGACGCATGGCAGATAAAGCCAACGTAATTTTCAATGACTTGGCTTTGGACTAATTGAGGTAGTAATATTAAGATCTATTGTTCTTGTAATTTCATTTAGGCTTCAACACTGTGGGAAGCAGAGTATGGCTGCAACTGTTTTATCAAGTCAGTCAAGCGTTGTGAATTCATTCACGTCTTTCAGGAGATGTTTCATTTCGCAACTGAGTGGCATCCCACTTAATAAATAATAGGCATTTATTACTGTGTGAAAGTTTTGACACATGGACATTTTCAAACAATTATCCATCTTGTCATAAAATTATAGACTTCGTATCAGCCCTAAATTTATCTGTAGCTTGAAAGAAGCTCCACACATACAGCCACAGTTAGAAAACAAGTGTTGTTGCTTATGACGGCCTGCGAAAGGTCGATTATGTTTTTACCCTTGTCTGTCAATGTTTGTTTTTCTAGCACGTTACCAGTTTATCTTATGAACCACAGCTTTTAATCAAACTCTCAGAAAGTAATCATTAGAGGCACAGCAAAAACCGAGTCAACCCATTTCAAGATGGCTGCCACAACTAAGCAAACTTAGCAAACAAAAAAAAATTGCTGCAAGTCAGTCAGTTTTATAGATATTCAACTAAACGTGATAGTACCTAAGATTCATGTGCAATATTCTGAGCACTACACATTGGACAACGGTTCCGTTAGGGTTGAGGTGCAACTACCGGTACTTGCTCGGTTTTAATAAAATCTCAGAAAGTAAAGAAAGTAAATATACAAAAGTAAAGTACATATATCTAAAAAAGCTAAGTCTGGTCCTCTGGACATTCAAATAAACAAATCAAACAAAAAAGTAGAAACATTTCGTCTTTCGTCCGTCGACTGAGCAAGTCTTTCGGACAAAAGACGAAAAGTTTCTACTTTTTTTTTTTTTTTTTTTTTTTTTTGAATGTCCAGAGGACCAGACTTAGCTTTTTTAGATTTTTCTACCTGGATTATTGAGCATGCATACAACTAATAACCTTTTTGAGTCAACCCAAATTTAGATGGTCACTGTAATTAGTCGACCTTAGAAAACAAAGAAATGGTTACAACTCAGTCAATATTACAAATATTAAGCTAAAACCTGATAACATTTTAGTTGAGGCTCATTCTCAACATGAACTCTGAGAGCTAACAGAGCTCTCACGATCTTACATAGAACAGCAAATAAAATTTAAAAGGTTTGACCGAATGAAAGTGAAAGAGTAGATCATAGATTCTGTAGTCCAGGAAGTTGAAACGATGAGTGATGATGAAGTTTGGAAAGCTTTAAACAGAATGTAGAAGGAAAAGGCAGTAGGACCTGATGACATGCCTATGGAGGTTTGTAAATGTCTTGGAGAGACATGGCTGTAAGGTTTTTAACAATTTTATTCAATGGCATTTTTGAGAGGGAGAAAAATACTCAAGGAATGGATAAGGAATGTGCTGGTGCCCATTTTTAAGAACAAGGATGATGTACAAAGTTGTAGCAACTACAGGGTAAGTAAGTTGATGAGTCACACAATCTGGAAGAGAACTATAGGCTTAGATGAGAGTTGGTTATTTGTGAGCAGCAGTATGGTTTCATGCTGAGGAAAAGCACCACAGATGCCATATTTGCTTTGAGGATACTGATGAAGAAGTACAGAGAGGGTCAGAAAGAACTTTGCTTTGTCTTTGTGGATTTAGAAAAAGCATATGACGGGGTGTTGAGGGAGGAGGTGTGGTATTACATGAGGAAATCTGGAGTGGCAGAAAAGTACGTTAGAATGGTACAGGACATGTATGAAGACAGCAGGACAGTGGTGAGATGTGCTGTAGGAGTGACAGATAGTTTCAAGGTGGAGGTTGGATTGCATCAAGGATCGGCTCTGAGCCCCT
>JARVLU010000001.1:45669107-45680624 GCA_031762415.1 Simpsonichthys santanae | reverse complement strand
CCCCCCCCCCCCCATGACCTGAAAAGGAAGAAGAGGGTAAAGATAATGGATGGATGAAGCTCCTAAAAAAGGGAGCTACCACTGATTCTAACTCATTTTTTTAATGGAAACTGCTGAGGTGAGGACACAGAGTTAAATTGATCATTGCCGTTGAAGGTGTTGCTTGTGTATGGTCGCTCTGTAGCGCTAACGAAGGACGAAATGTCATGAAACTCTCAGAAAGTCAAAAATGATCGATCTACATCTTATTAACGTTTGGAGTTGATGCAAGATGGCCACCACAGCTGATCAACTCTCGGTCAACACAAGTTACAACTGTTTTGTGCATGCTGGTAGTGGTAGCTGAGAGTCATCCACGACACGTGCTCGAAGCGCTCACAGATCACGCGAGATCTTGCAATAACCTGAAATCGCGCATCGTTTCTACAACTCCCTTCACAATAGTGGCCGCGGGCGATATGCATTCCACCAAGGAATGCATATGGTAGAGTTACATACAAAAAACAGTTTGGGATTTTTAAAGTAAACAACGGACTTTGCCCAGTTAATGTCACAAGTTTCTTCTCTGATCCACGGGACAAAGCCGCAAACTGGATTCTTTCTGGAGAGCTGCAGGCATGGTGGTTTAAAAAAAAAAAAAAACTACAGTCCTGCGCTCTTTTGTCCCACTACGAGGCCTGGTGGGTGGATAAGTGAAGTCACATGGCCACTTTTCCTTTTTCCCACACCAACACACCCACATCCTCCCTCCATGCAGCCTCTCTCTCTCTCTCCCTCCTCGGCTCAGTCCTTGTTCCCGCAGCGGGCAGTCCGCTCCGTCTGGACACTGTTGCGTCTTGCAAGCTTCGTTCCTTCCCCGCAATGCATCCGATCCGTGCGTAACATCCGCGCGCTTCTCCTTTATCCACATCTCTGTCGACGTTCCGCAGCTGAGGGAACTTTGTGGAAGGTACATTTGAACTTTCTTTAACAGTTTACACGAGAGTTTTTATTTTTGTTCTCATTTACTGTTTAGTGTCGAGTGGTGCATGTTTTGCGTTATTTTTTTTTCTATAAAAGTTGTTATGTGATGCCTGATGCTGGTGGAGACAACAGGCTGGTGTTTTGCTGTAGTAAACCAACTTCAATCAGCCCCCTCCGCATGTCCCCCCTTCTCTTCCACCCCCACATCCAGATTAGCAGCAGCACTAAAAGGTGCAAGCTTATTGCATTTTGTTTACATCTGACCATCATGCTTTGAGTAGAAGTAGGGGAACAGCTTTGATCTCAAATTCTCCCTCTAAATGGAGTTTTTGAACTTAAACTAGTAAATATTTATTTGTAAGAAAAGAGAGCTGTTTGCGCTGTTCACATGTTGTGCACCTACTATGGTTGCGGAAAGAACAATCCTTGCATCATGTTCAAAACATTCATCCATTTTCTGCTGCTTCTCTGTGGTTGTGTCACATAAACAATAGATTCAAGATGTTCCATTCCCCAGCAACTCTGTCTAGCTGCTCCTGAGGATCACAAGGTGTTCCCTGGGCGGATAGAATACTGTACTGTATATCCCTAAAGTTCCTGGTCTGCCCAAGGATCTCCTTTAAGTGGTATACACCTGGAAAACCTCTAGCAGGAGACACCAAGAAGGCATCCTAGCCCCCCCCCACCTTTACACGGACACAGACGCTTGAAACGTAGTGTTTTTCAGATGTTGATTTGAGGAAAAAGTCCTCGTTTACACAGACCACATTTGGTGTTTACATGGAGAAATCCCCCCGAGTCCGCTGTAGTTGCCATGCCAGGTCGTTAGCTAGCGCTCGGAATCTTCACCTAATGCACATTCATGCTGGCACTATAGGGATGGGGCTGATCCGATCCGGTATTGGCCTCCGATATCAGCATAATTTACGTATTGGATTTTTCTATCCAACCTGCTGACATTTTCCGATCCATGATACACGTTGGCTTCAAGCCATGTAATGGATTTCCTGAACAGAGGCGTGTCTCATGAACCCAGAGTAATAAGACCCGCCTCACCTTCAGGAAATCTATTTCATAGTTTGCAGCCAGCTACAGCGTGAGGACTGAGTGAGTAGCATCTTAGCTAACAGCTAGCCAACTTTTCATCGTAACATGTCTGCAGTGTGGAAGTATTTTACACTAAACACCACAAGACAGCAACGTGCAATGTCTGTAGAGCCATAGCACCACATTAAACCACAGTCAGTTTAGTTTTACGTTGGACATTCGAGCTCCGGGACTTCAGCGGGATGCCACTCTTGCTGAACCAAAACAAAGGCATCTCGGCCCGGCCAGCGGTGTCCAGTCCGACCCAGCCAGCCGCGTCCCCGTCTCGGTGGAGGGACAGGCTGAGAGCGACTGAGCGAAATCGGGCTGCCTGCCCCCGGATTGAACAAGAAAAACAAACCGCTGAAGCCACGGAGCTCAAATGTTCACAGAGAAGTTGCTAAACTTCATTGTAAGAAATCCTTCATTTTCTACAGCTGATAGCTGTTGGTCATTAATTACGATGAAGTTTAGCAACTTCCTGGTAAACAGTTGAGCTCCGGGGCTTCAGCGATGTTTTTTCTTGTTCAGTCCGGGGTGGGTGCTCTGATCTCAGCGAGAGGCGTCCCGCTGAAGCCCCGGAGCTCAAATGTCCAATGTAAAACTAATTTGACTGCGGTTTAATGTGTCGCTATGGCTCTGCAGACTTTGCACGTTGCTGTCTTGTGGTGTTTAGTGTAAAATACACACAGCGGACATGTTACGATGAAAAGTTGGTCAGCTGTTAGCTACAGCGCTGCTCACTCAGTCCTCACGCTGTAGCAAACTCGCAAACTGTGAAATGGATTTCCTGAATGTGAGGCGGGTCTTTTTACTCTGGGTTCATGAGACATGCCTCTGTTCAGGAAATCCATTCCATAGTTTGAAGCCAACGTGCATCATGGATCAGAAATATCGGCAGGTTGGATTGGAAAAATCCAATACGTAAATTATGCTGCTATCGGAGGCCGATACCGGATCGGATTAGCCCCATCCCTACTGATAAGAAGTGCTGAGATAAGCTAAAGAAATTCAAGTCAGATTATAGGGCGATTAAAGACCACAAAGTGCGGAGTGGCACTGACTCATACACAAAAAGACCAGTTATGATCCCGCCCACTTTGCACTAATGATCCCGCCCACAGAGCACAGAAACAGGTCAACCTTTGCTGTAGTGGCAAATCACCTAACCTGAGAAGAGAGGAGCTGAGTGGAGCCACACTTACCAGTGGCAAAGAGGCATATAAGTTTGCTGGTTATCGTGCACTACCTATCTGAAATGGTCATAGTCTCTTTGTGATGATTTGCAAATTGGTGCTTCTCCTCAGTTAACAATTATATAATTAACTGAAAAACATCCAGCCAACTGTGCTGTCTCTGTATTGTTGTTTCCATTTGTGCTATAGTGGGAGGGCTAACCAGGAGTTCTATGCTGCAGTTTCTCTTTGAGTATAAAATGTCGTTGTGAAAATGAATGTGTCACAATTGCATGAGCAAGAAGAGATTTGTTACGTCTCAAGAAGTGTGTAGCAACATTAAGACTGAGCTGGGTTAGCTTATGGAGAACATTCATTTCAGCCGCTAACGTCAAGATTCTGTTTCTTTCTATTACAATTCATAGCTTATACTCATTGATGAGGACTGGAACAAAAAGGGACCGGTAATTTGAAAGTTTTGTCTTTCAGCTTAGCTCTTTCTTCACGACACTGAGCAAGAATAATGCATTACTGTAAGCGAAGTTCTATTATCCCACTCCCATCTTTCATTAGGGATACTTGATAATACGTATACCAATTACTTGAACTACCCTTCAGGCAAAGACTTACTTCTAACCCAGGAACAGCTTCTACCCTGAAGCTGTTAGACTCATAAATCCATCCATCCATCCATTATCTTTTACCTGCTTCTTCCATTTTGGGTCACGGGGGTTGTCGGTGCCCATGTCCAGCAATCACTGTGCAAAGGGAGGGGTACACCCAGGACAGGTCGCAAGTCCATCACAGGGAAGGATAATCATTGTAAGGAAAAAAAATACTGTAATGCCACTTTAATTGGTGATATATGACTTATCTGGGCTGCTGATTATCCATGCTGCTGATCTCATACTGCTAATCATCTCATGCCGCTGTATTCATTCATACACATCTGCTCACCACAGACTCAGGTTGGGGCTGTTGTTGTTACGGTGTCATATTGTTTTACATTATTAGTGTTTAGTGTATATCTTAGTGTATATCTTAGCTCCTTATACAGTATACTGTTTCTTTTACACTTTATATTTTTTGCTACTGTTGGTGTAACTGGGACCCTGTGCACATACTTTCATTGCACCTCATGTACCACATGTGAATGACAATAAACTTAACTTGAACTTGAACTTGAAGAAGGAGCATTCCTCTTTTTTCAGTTAAGAATCATGGCCTCAGACTTAAAGGAGATGACTTTTATCTCAGCCACTTTACACTTGGCTGAAAACCACATTGTTGCACGCTAAAGGTCAGGGCCTGAAGACACTAAATGAACCACTTCATCTGCAAAACGTAGAGGTGAGATGCTGAGGTTCCCATACCACCCTCCACTTCACTACTCCACAATGAGTTCTTGTCCATGAACCCCACAAACAGGATCAAAGAAAAGGGGAGTCCAACCCACACCCCAAAAGTCTTAATTTTCTGCTAAGTATGTGAACATAACTCTTACTTTGGCAT
This sequence comes from Simpsonichthys santanae, assembly GCA_031762415.1. NCBI lineage: Eukaryota > Metazoa > Chordata > Actinopteri > Cyprinodontiformes > Rivulidae > Simpsonichthys > Simpsonichthys santanae. Next base: position 45,675,888 of record JARVLU010000001.1, on the reverse strand, counting down.
AAACTGGGTAACCCTAGAAGTGACCTGGGTACACTGCACTCCTACAGCATCCCCCACAGAATGCACCAGAGAATATTGTTTTAGGCTTCCTCCAGGTTCACCAAACTGCTGTCTAATTTAACACTTTTTGTTTTAAACCAGCATCACTCTTTTAACAGTGTGCTTGCTTCTCATGTGTCTTTATCTCTGTAATTATGTGAGTCACTTTTCAGCTAAAGCTACATCTGTTGTTGCCTTGACAGCCTGACTGTGAGAAGAGCCGTGATGTTTTCTTTTCCTCTCTTCCCCAGAACAGAGACGTAGGAGGCGTCGTTTCGGTGAAAACATGAGTTTGGTGGATGTGAGGCAGATGGCCGGGTCCCTGACACTGCCCCTGTCCAGCAACAACTCCAAGGAATGCCACTTTGACCCAGAGAGCGACCCGGAGCACCACCTTCGCAGCAGGACCCTGTCACCCGATCTGAGGCAGGACTTCAGTATGATGGAGCAGAAGAAACGGGTCACCCAGATCCTGCAGAGTCCAGTATGTAGCCTGTAGCTTTGTAATACAAAGTACTGTCTTGTATAGAAGCTTTCAGCAGCTGTGAGGAATGAGCAGAGCTTTTAAAACCAAAGAAGCACTGACTTCCCTGAGACAGTTTTTTTTAAAACATGTTGCTCCCATTTTTTGGCATGATTTGTTTTCAAGTTATACAGGTAGTCCCCGACCTACAGCGTCATCGACTTACGGCGTTCCGTACTTACGGCGCCGCCCCCAGTGACGTCATCGCACCTTACGTTGCCTTTTTTATGCAGCATTTATGTTTTTTTCGTTTTTATTTATTTATTTATTTTATTTTTTTAGGGTATTTTGTTATCTAACAGCTTGGAAACACATTAAAACGGCGTTCTAAGTGCACAGTTGTTGTTTTACATTGAAAAAAACGTGTTTAAAAAGACGTTACCGATTGCCGTTTAGTTTCGGTTTCGATTTACAGCCGAAAATGTGGACTTGCGGCGCCATGTGCGTTCGGCTCCGACCTACGGCAGAATCGAGCTACGGACGGTCCTTAGGTCCGGAACCCGTTCGTAACTCGGGGACTACATGTATTGCTAAGCACTTCATTTTAATGTGTATTGTGCTACGATGATGTCACAAGTCGTGTTGTTTGCACTTGATTATTAGGTTGTACATCAGGGAATAATGCCATTTGTCAGCAGACAGTAATGCTTTCGCCCATGTCTGTGTGTGTTTTATCTGTTACCAAAGTATCTCATTAACCATTTTAATGAAACTTGCAGAAAGTGATCTTTGGACGTACCTGTTGCTGTCTGTTAGCAAAGTTTCTTATGAACCACTTGACAGCTGCCACAGCTGGTTGACCTTAATCCAAAAATGTTATATTTTTCTCAGTTTTAACGGATATTGTGCTAACATTTGGTGAATTTGTAGCTGAGAGTGATTCACATCACGTATTCCAAGTGTTACTCATTGTGCAAGATCAGTCCTTAAAAATGTTAGCAATAACTCTAGGTCAGTGCTTTTTTGTCTGTTAGCAAAATATCTTGTGAATCAGTGGATAGATTTTAATTAAACCTTCAGAAAGCAGTGATTAGCTGTACGTTTATAACATTTAAATATTGGAGACATTCCGGTTCAAGTTAGCCACCACGGCTAATCAACATTAGCCCAGACAAAATTGGCTATTACTCGGTTAATTTTACAATTACTGAACTAGCGTTTGTTGTGGTAGTCATTGAGACTCATTTGCAACATACAGTACTTGAGGCACTACCAGATTACGCAATGAGTGAGCTCACACATAATGTTATTTTCCAAGATTGTCCAAAACAGCTATACAGTAGCTCATTTCTCATCATGAAAGACAACAGGAAGTACCGGTATGCTTTTTGTCAAGTGATGCTAGGACTTTTTTTAAAATAGTATGACTGTGCTTGCTAAGACAATTAGTTTTACATTGTCTTCAAGGAACTTTAAGAGTACGGTAATTGTCCATTTTACTCACGTTTCCTAACAGTTATTTTTATTTTAATTATTGTGCTCAAATATTCCCTTCCAACGTTGATGCAGGGGATTTTTTGAAGGGTGCACTGATAAATTGTCTGGCTGATTTATCGGCCCCGGTTTCCTTAATTTTGGGAGATCGGAGATGGGCCGATAGTTGCATAAGAAAATGATTTTACTGATTTTTTTTTTTTTTTGTAGTTTTAACAACAATTGTCTGAACTTCATTTATATTTCAGAGCACTACCTCATGGCCAGTTGAAACAAGTTTGTATTGTTTATAGAATATTGTTCAAGAGTATGTTTTACAATAAATTAAGATGGGAAAATTGAAGTTGCATTGTGACTTTATAACACCTGACAGTGTAGCTACTAGCTTATAAAACAAAATCTGCCAAAATCGGAATCGGCAGGTCAGACTTTTTAAAGCTGGTGACCGGTCAGAAAACTGCAATCGGTGCACCCCTAGATTTTGTAATTTTTTTGCTGAATGAGGTTTGCTGTACTGCATTATTCTATCCTTACTAATATTGGTCCACTGTAACACAAAGCAGCACAGTTTGCAGGATAAGGAGGTGTAATGCACACATTCCAATGAAGTGCATGGAAATAAGACGAGCCCACACTCCTCTGCGATTGCATAACAGCCTCAACAAGTGAAACTCATCACCATGGAAACCGCGGGGCGATGAAGCAGAATGCCAGGGCTTTTAGCTGCAGTTTACAGGAAAACGGGGCTGTTTCAAGTGTCACAGGCTGGCCTCAAAGCAAAAATTGATAGTCAGGTTTTAATGCCCCACCTCCTCTCATTCTCTGCTTTTAATGAAGCCCCCTTTTCATAGACACACAAAAAGGCTTTGGTGATTTGTGTACAGTTGTAATACGGAGAGTGTGAAAGCAAGCTGTGCTCCCGGACACATGCACAGGAGGTGTAAGAATGGGGTCGAGGTTGTGTATATATGTGTTACCAGGTCGACTCATGACCGATGCTTGTGCCCACTTTCTTTGTTTGCAGGTGTTTAAAGATGAGCTGGAGGGACTGATCCATGACCAGCTGACAAAGGGCAACAACCCCTCTGGCCTCCTGGCTCTGAGACAGATCGCTGACCTGGTCATGGCCAGCACCGTGGGAGGGGCTGGCCCCTTGACGTCTCCCATCAGTGAGTGGTAGCATGTGCACATGTATCCATGGGGCCTGATGTGTGTATCCTCTGGCTGTGTGCGTCACACAAACTGATTATCCTCATTGTTAGAGGCTGAATTCTTCGACACTTGTGACTCAGAGCAGCCCTGAAACTGCAGAAAAGGCAGAAAGTTGTTGACAGCGTTCTCTTTTGTCCGTGCAACCCTCATGACTACCCAACAAAGAATTATAGCAGTTTGCAGGGGTAATTATGTTAGCATGACCTACGGGCTCACAGATAAAGTAAATGTTTGGAACAAGTTATAAAGGAAGTGGCTGTGAGGTTGTTTAGGCAAACTGGTCTTTAAGAAGGCCAGAGTGGCTGTAAAAGATCGGGTTCTGCATCATTATATGTCCTTATATGGCATTAAAGTCCAAAAATACTCTTTGGTTTCATGTTGGGAATTCTGTTAACTCTTTTTTTAACCTTTAGCTGTGGAGACTCAAGTTCTCTGGACGTTACTAAAATATATTGTGAACCACTGGTTGAATTTAAATGAAGATTTGTGGAAATCATTTTTTGTATTTACATCTACAAGTCCTTTAACTTTTGAGGTCAACAGTTCAAGATGGCTGCCACAGCCAGCTGACCTTTAAAACACAAAGGTAGCTTTAAGTCAATTAGTTTTACAGTGGTTGAGCTCAAATTTGATGGGGTAGTAGCAGGGTCATGCATAACACATGCTCTGAGTGTGACATCTTGTAAAGTTGCAGAACACCGAGCATACTATTTTCATGGTTTGAGCAGAACTTATTTGCATTCCTTCAAAATTTGCTATGCCTTCAGTTGTACGCCCCTTGAAGGCAGCACTTATTATGATATATGCTCTGTACATCTGTAAACTTTCTCTTATCCCACCCACAACTTCTGATCTGCCTAAGATAATTTAGCAAGCCTGCTAACTCAAATGTATCATCACTACACAGTGTCACATGCACCTTTTCTTCATTCCAGCTCCAAGGTCGAGGTCAAAAATCAAGGTCAAATGTTATACAATGTATTAGCTTAGCTTGTCTTGGCTATTGCTATAAATAGTTGTATTCAGTGCTTAATTTGTAAACCAAACGATGTCGGAAAGTAAATGACGACGGGGAGGGGAGTCTGGGGTTCTCCCCCAGAAAAATTTTAATAAAGTAGATGCTATTTTCTGCATTCTGGTGTATTTTAAGAGGTGGTTAAACATCTACGTTTATTATTCAGTCGCTCTCCTTGAGTGACTTGAGCACGCTTTGCTTCTCTCAAGCATCCCCCCCACCACCACCACTCGCGTTGAGCATTATCTCCATTGCCGCTGCCTTCATATGCTTCATTTTTCGGTTGTTTAGTTGTACAATGAGAAGACTTTTTTAAAGTAAATTGGACTGTCTTTTCAACATTTTCATCTTTGTTATTTTTGACAAATTGGCACCGTTGTTTTGAGATGTGACATTTGTAACGTGATTATCCATCAAACATTTCTCATTTTTAATAAATAATCAAAATGTTATTAATGACCCGCTTAAACTGTAAAACCGATTTGCAATTCAGTTGTGCATTTTAATTATATTTTTGTGTTTTAAATTAAATTGACTGTACTTTTAGGGGCAGATATTTTATTTTATTTTTTAAGGGTAGATGCGAAAACGCTTACTTGAAGGGGCAGCTCTGATGTGATATTAGGAAGCTCGTAAGTGGCTGTTATGTTTAAAATTAGTGTTTATGTAATTATTTTCAATTTACATATCCAATATAGGCTTTATTCGTTCAAGGCAGTCAAATTTGTTCATAACTTTATTATTAATTCCTGAGCGTTACCTGGTCCAAGCAAACAGTTACTGGAACTCACCCTATCCAAATAAAGTTCCTGGATCCTGTTCTGGCAGGATCCGCCTCAAATTAAGCCCTGGTTATATAGCTGTATTATAGTTTGTTGACGGGCGTACAATGAGCGCTACTTTTATTTTGGATGTGGAGCAATGTCCTGATAATCATGTGTCATCGCAGGCTTTGGAATGGTGACTCCAGTCAATGATTTGTACAGCATTGAGACTCCCTCCTTTGCCAAAGGGGAGAAGCAGAGTCGCTGCAAGCTGGCCACCCTCTACAGGCTCGTTGACCTCTTCAGCTGGGCTCATTTTACAAGCTCCTACATCACTGTGAGTACAGCGCTGTGGTCACGCTCCACTGCACACCTGCTTACTTATGCAGCCCAAGGTTTGTGTTGCTTCAATAAAGCTTTGCGTGTCTTTTTTGTTTTTCAATGAATACCTCCTCCATTACTTTTCAGAAGCCATACATTAGAAATAAGGTTAGATTAGCTAGAGGGTTAGATTAGAAACGTCTGATGAACATTAACGTTTCATCAAACAACAGGAAGAGCTTTTCTCTGCTTCCAAAAGCTGCTAACCCAATTTACAGTAAATTCTTTGCCTGTTGAGTAATTTCTTAACAGGTGTTTAAAATCCTGAACTTACCCACGCAGGTAATGTTATTTTTGTTTTAATAAGTGGATTAACTGATGTCTTTGTTGTGTTTTAGGTGCGTGTCAGTAAAGAGCAGGATCATGTTCTCATCAGTCCACAAGGTCTCTCATTTGCTGAGGTGACAGCAGCAAATCTGGTAAGAACAAAGATCATGTGACAGATTCAATGCTCTTTGGTGTTTTACTTACTGGTTCTAGTGTTTAGGCTTTTTCCCAACTTTATTGTTTAATTGGAAAAGACCGGAGCACCAATAGAACAGTGTTTCGTTATCAGCCTCCAAATTTAATCACACATGTTAATTATTGCCATATTTCTAAATCAGTCTAACTGTAGATTTTACAAGACTTAAAATCATTTGCTTATTTCTAACACAAACTTAATTTTCTGTCTAGTTATATTTGACTTATGCCTGTGATACAGAAAACAAAAAAATGCAAACCTTGATAGCTCAAATCTTTATTGTTTTCGTTGTTTTGCTTTAGTCAGAACCTTCAACAACAATGTAAATAAAACTGTTTACCAGTTTTAATTAGAAAGAAAGTTACTGTTTAGGTCAGAATTGAACTTGCAGTGAATTTCAAGTCAAATCATGTTTAGAGAGAGTAATCATTGTAGAGCGTACAACTTTAAATTTTTAAAAACAAGAATTGGGTGCAAACGATTTTAGTGGATTTGTTTCTAATCCATACTATTTCAAAATTTTACACACGTGAAAATACACACCCACATATACTGGTTAAATGTCTCTTAGAACCTCAACCTTTGGCTTTATGTACTCATCTACAAGTTTTTGGGTAATTCTGGATGGATATTTAACCAGTCTTTTTGGTGGAATCAGCAGACTTTATTTCAGCTTGTTAATTTCCTGGTATGGACTTGTTTTTTAATCATAGTCAACAAATTGTCAATACCTAATACAATATACAGCAGTCCCTCGTTTATCGCAGGGGGTTTCTGTTCTGTCTCCCACGCGATAAATGAAAAACCGCAAAGTAGGAATAATAGTACAAGTAGTAAGTACCGGTAGTAGTTTTTTATATATACAGGTTGTCCTCGACCTACGGCGGTCTCTACCTACGGGGCTCCGTACGTACGGCGCCACCCCCAGTGACGTCATCGTGACGTCATTG
>JARVLU010000001.1:45542098-45558356 GCA_031762415.1 Simpsonichthys santanae | reverse complement strand
CTTCAAGTGGGCGGCACAATAAGGCCGGAGCGGCGCTTTGCTGCGAGGGCCTCAACGCCGCTTGCGGCTTTAATTTAGGTTGTTTTCACATGCACGAAATGACAAAGCCTTTGGTGTGGCAAGGCTATAGAGCCGTTGATGCCCATTGGGATTATGAATGATGAAGTGGAGAAGCTGCAGCTATCAGAGGGACACAACACTGCTCTTAATAGAAAAGCATTTAGAAAGGCAGTGGGGAGGGTGTGTGTGTGAGCGGTGGCAGTGCTGGGGGGGCTTTCTGACACTCCACTGATAAGAGGCAGCTCTTCAGAGGTGGTACTGTGTACAATGAAACACGCTGATGGGGATACAATGACACACGTGTTGCCTCTGACAGCCACATGATTTAGATGTGCGGTTGAGGTGAAAAAAAAAACCTGGACGACACAACAGAAAGCTCAGTGATGCTCTCGACACAGCATTTGGTTGCAAGTCAGCCTGAGAATGTTTTTTACTTATTGGTTTGATTTGAGAGAGAGAGAAAAAAAAAGATGTTGTCATTACTCATATCCAGCTTTTGCAGACTGACGAGGGGGAAGACGAAAGAGACGAGAGAGGAGTTAGCCGTATTGTGGCACGGGAGTGAAAGAGAGATATTCAGAAAGGAAGAGCTGTCAGTTTGAGGAATGAGCTTGATAAGAAAAAGGGACTCGGCAGATGGGTGGAAGAAACCAGCAGCACACTTCTCAATTAAACATGTAAATACCAAAAGCAGGCAGCAATCGAGAGGAGAGAGTTGGGTAAACACAGAGCCGTGCTGTGATTACACGCTCCGAACACCACTGCCACCTTTGCCACTTGTTGTGGATATTGCAATTCCAATGAACACTTTAATCCAGCTTAACTTCTGCTTTAGCATGTTATATATTTCTGTGTTTTTCATCCCCTCCTGTGGCTAAATTGAATCACGCAGAGTCAGATTCTTTGGGAAGGTGCACACCCACCAGGATCCTTGATAAAGCTCTAATTATGCTCTTCATTCATTCACTTTACCCTTTGTTGTAATTTTTAATTCTCTAATATTCTTCTAATATTCTTTGCCTATCATTTCTACATATTTGCCCCCACCTCTGCGCGCACCCTGCTGCGCACTACAGGGAGTATCTTAAATACTTCTGTAGTCAGTGTCTCTGACATTAATAACAATGAGCTTGGCATAACCACAGTGCGTTCTCGGGGTAGATTCGCAGTTTGACATTCAGCCCAGATGCTATCGTGGAGCCTCGGTGTTTAAGACCGCAGAGAAGACAGACATCTGTCACTTGTTACCTTTGAAGTGAATAAAAGAGGGATGCAGAAAAACACAGTGGACAAAAGGCCATTCTGACCACAGACCCTCAGTGTTTACAGACGGAAAGAGAGAGTGACAGGAGAAACTCAAGATGAATGGATCACTGCTGTTGATCTCGCCTCCTCATTCCATGTGCTAAGTTATTCTGTGGCTGCTACCCCAGTGGGGGGTGTGGGGAAACAGGAAGTTGAGAGAGGGAGGCAGAGGCAGACAGAAATGCCTCAAGGACTCTAAAAGGAGCAGAGCATTGCAGCCTGCATGGGAAAAAAAAAAAAAAAAAACCTCCCTAACAACTTACTGTACACTTCTCTAACCCGAGGTATCAAACATTACAAATGTGAACATAATCCACCTTTTAATGAGTGGATGATGCTATATTAAAGCAATATTTGCAATAGTGTTGATTTGCTGTGTTGAAACACCCGCTTCTGTTGCATTAGCTGAAAATTGTGTGGAGCAGATCCAGAGCTGAAGAGTAAAGAAAGGCATTTTTTTAATACAATTATTAGAACAATGGCCGCGTTCATTTATCTTCTGTCACGTCTCCTTAGACCTGCTTCTATTTCAGGTTGCACGTCAAGTGAGAGCAGCTATATCTGGCTGGCAATTAAGCTGGTCCTGCCTCCCCTTGATGCTTGATTAGTCCGATTGATGGAGGAGGCCATATGTGGCGGTGTCAAAACTTGGCAGCCAGTCTCCATCCTCTCAAATGAGAGGCAGGCAATAAAGAGGCAGGCTGCCCAGAGTGGGTGCACGTACGCAAGGCCTGCAGCGCCATGATTTAGTCCCCACTGAAATGTAGCATTTTTTCTCTGGGGTTCTTTGGGGGCACTGACCGCTCTGGCCAAGTTCTTGTTGGGCCAGAGGGGGCCACTGGCTAGGCATGTCACTGTAGTGTCACTGAGCTCTCTGGGGCACAAGCTCCAGGCTAGGTGAGTGTGCGCGTGTTGTCATGAGGGGTGGGGGGGACACCAAGAGGGGAGGGTGGGGGGTTTAAAAAGCTGAGAGATATGGCCCCCTTCCCAATCTTGCTCGTAGACAACAAAAAGGGAATGCTTGAGAAGGGGAAGCAGCGGGAGGAGAGCACAAAGACAAAGGCGTGGGCAAGGTCAGTGTAGCTAATGGGCCTGAGCCGTAGGCTGCCTGGGGCTAGGCACACGTTTGTTCTCCCTCACACACTGGGCCTTCAAAGACCCTTCAGTCCACCCTCTCCTTCTCTCCTCTCTTGCTCCATCTCTTCCACTCCTTTCTTACTTGTTTCCCCACTTCCAATGGTGACACTTCCTTCCTTCAAAAGAGCCTGCCCAGGCACTTTTAACCCATTTTTCACAAAAACATCCAACTCACTTATTCAGCGTATCAACAATTGTGATGGCGATGTTTCCCCAAATTGAAATAATTCCAAAAAGGACATAAAATGTGTTCGCTATGTTTTTGTTTTCAATTTAAAAAAAGAAAGAAAAGTCCACCAGCTTATATGGTTTCATCATTAGCTCCAAGGTAGGTCCAAGGAAGTGCTAAGAGGAGCTGCTGGGAATGAGGAGGAGGTGGAGTGTTGTTGTCAGGTTGGCTGGCTGGCGTAGCTTGGCTCCACTCGAGGGCTCCTTTAATGTGCAGCGGAGTAGAATAAGTGAGTGGCTGTGGGCACCAGCTGAGCTCGCTCTCGTCTTTGCCTGGTAGCTGAGGGGTGAGCCGCTGCCACCTGACACTGGGCACACGGCTCAGGGCTCCTCTTGGCAACGTGGCACAGCACACATGTCCCCTCATTTGGATGGAGATTCAGACACAACACACAAAAGCTTTACACCCCCCCCTCCCCTCCTTTCTTCTCATCCCCTCACTCGCTCGCTCTCTCGTTTCCCCTCCTGCTTTTTTTTTTCCTCATCTCCCTTTAGTTTTTGACAGCATCATAATAATCTGAGTATCTTCTTGATCATGCCTCGTGCTTTTTTCCCCCCGTCTTCTTTTCTGCTTTCCTTCCTCATCTTCTCAGAGACGAGTTTGAAATTGCCTGCGTCAGGACTTTGCTAATTAAAGTCATACTTTCAAAAATGCCATAATAACTGTTAATTAGCTTGATGCTATTTTCAGCATAATTTGCTAATTAGTGGAAAACCTGTACAGCGTTTCTCTCTAATTACAGTATGGCTCTGCACGGCGCATCTGTGCCTTGACTCCAAATGATACCATTACAAAGTCCCGTATTACGCATTCTCTCAAAACAGTTAATTGCCTCCACAGATAGTGAGATACTTCAGTCAGCTGATTTTTATGGTAATAAATGGACAGGCACAGACACAAACCACCCTGGTTCATGTTTATGAAATATGAAGAAGAAAAACAGCCTCCTTATGAGATGCAAGGAGTTAGTTTGGAATATGATCTGGTTGGTTCTGTGATGATTCTGTGTGTTCATGCGTTGAGTACTGAGACATTTTTTAATGAAGTTTGATTTATTCTTTTTTTATAACCTTTTGAGCAAGTGGGCCATAACGTTATAATTAAAGCCAAAGACGGAGTCACAGCATTGGCCTTATATGAAGTAAAGTCAAAGCTCTGCTGTTTCAGAGGGGGTTGCCATGTAAATACAAGTTGGAACATAATGTGGCGATGCCACAGCTTATTATGGGGAATGTAACTACCTTGTCATCCCGCCCGTTATTTTCATGTAGCCGAGCAAGGGGAGGGAATTACGGACATGACCACAGGTTGACCCTAACACACGTGTATACTAGACACAAATTATGACTCATTAAGTGTAGTGAGAAGCGTGATTGGCACGACCTTTGAACTTGGGACGTCAGCTGTGCCCATCCTCCACTTTGCCCTGCTTTTGACAGCCACCAGTCTGACAGGGGTAGCATCAGCCCCGGCTAATTAATGCACCACTTCAGAGACCCTTTCATTTATGGCTTCTGAAAGGCATTATTAAATTAATTAAACCACCAAGAGTTAGTCATTATGAAATCAGGAGGTTTACATGGATGACAGCGTTTATGAATTAAACATCCCCAAAGTTCCTCGCAGGAGATACCCCGAGCTGCATGCGGGTACCTAGTGCGACAGATGTTTGCCCCCCACCCCCACCCCCCCCTCCTTCCTCCAGCTAACCTGTATTGCAAGCGATTTAGGTCTCATTTGGGGGTTTGAAAACTAAAGGCAGGGAGAAAAAGAGGTTCAGGATAGCTAATGAGCAGAGAAAGAGAGGGGAAAAGGAGGTCACTAGCTCTGTTCATCTGTAGACAGTACAGATGGTTCTGTTTTATACAATACAACAATGGCGTACATCAATTTGTTGATCGTTAATAGAAAGCTACTCTCTAAAGGATTGCAGTCTGGGATCGGTTGTCTGTGGGTTTTTGCTGAGAACTCTACATTTATAGCCTGGAATTTTATTTTATTTATTTATTTTTTTAAAGAAAAGCTGTAAGCTGTTTTTCGACTCATCATGTGATATAAAAACTACAAATGATTGACGAGATAAATCCCATAAACTTGGGCTTAGCTGGGAGAGCAGAGGGCAGAGATGAGTAGCTCGCTCAGGAGCCTTGACGATAGACTTCTTTTCATCTGTGGACTGAGATTCACAGATTATCTCAAGAGGCTCTCTATCTCTGTCCTCGTCTCTACTTCTCTTTCTCTGATGCACCCTCCCTCACTCGCCCCTCGATTCAGGAAGTTTGCCAGCAACTGTCTTTGTTTACAATGCCAAGGGAAAATGTCAGCGCCGTTGAGAAAAATATCCTTAGAATCTTTTTTTTTTTTCTTCATCTTCTTAATCTAACAGTTTACTGAACTTGATAAGTGTCCTATCAACATGCTAATCAAATTACTTCGGAACCAAAATTGACAGTTTTCATTAATTATACAAGATTATTCTAATTGCAATTCAAATTTATTCATTCTGAACAGAAGGTATTCAGTAATATTTTACAAAATTTGCATATTAAATGGAGGGAGTTGTGCATTATGCATGGTAATGTATGCACAGTTTCTTATTTTTAACTTCATGGCCATATGTGGTGTCGTTGTAGGAGCAGGTGAAAAGTCTAAGTGTGTTTAATTTGCTTGACAAACATTCGGCTGGAGCTTGTCAAGGGGAGTATTGTGAATGCCAATCTTTATTCCCTCTTTATTGATTACCCCAAACTCTAAACATCTGGAGGTAAATGGCACTGAGAGAGATGAACTGAATCATGGGATTAGTACCCTCAATGACTGAATCACTATCAATTACTTCAATAGCATAATTCAAATGTGCTGCATAAAAGCTGCAGTACCTTGATTTGAGCCGGGATTAATATTGCAATTTAACGTAACAATGGAGGCGTGGGAATGATGTGGATGGCGTCCAACTTTTTTTACATTGATGTCAGAACGCTAATGCTGTTATCTAAATATGAAAGTATTTAATTCCTAATTTGAGCTTTGTTTGTAGAATGAAAAGGCTCAACGCATTAGGCGCATGTTTTAAAAGGTAATGGATTCTGTGAGTAAAACAACCTTATTTATTCACTGAGATGCACCCCCACCCATCCCCACCCCAATTTGCTCTTTGTTTTTATGTCCTAAAGCGGGCAGTGAAGTGCAAACAGCTTACTGGGAAGCTGTTTACTACTGTATATGACAAAGGATGTGTGTATGCATGTGTGTGTGTGTTTATGTGGAGGGGAGTTGGCTCTTCCAGCTCTACAGGCAAGGTCTTGTGCTGTAATGTAAGCGTAATAATTATCAAACAGCATCAGGGGCTCTGGGTACGGGCTTTAACAGGGGGAGAGCATGTTTGATATGTAGAATCAGCCCATAGTGCATCATCCATAGAGGGTGACTAAATTGCACGGTTCATGGATCACATTAGTATTGCTCTGCATCCACCCTCACACTATAGGTGATTTCCATTTAGACACACATTTCCACATGAAGATAAATATGACTTGAATCGTAATTTCCCTGAAGTAAATATAATACAAATACAACATAATACAGTGTCAGGCCAAGCAGGCTAATAGATTACTAGCGTGTTTTCCATTTGTATGGTAAGTGGTGAACCTAGGTGGTGGTCTGGCGAGTAACAAATTGAATGTTTAATCCATCTCAGTGCAGATTGAGGGTATCAGAAAGATCGGTAGTCTTTTCAGTTCTCCTGTGACGGCTACTATATTAGAGATTTTTTACTCTTTGGGGCTTTAAGGAATGCTGTTGGATTAACATGAGGTGCAAAGTGCTAGATAAATTCAATTCCTTATCTATTCAAACGCCATCTGTTATACTTTCGAGCAGGTATTTGGATTCGACAGGTGTATTCTCTGAGTTCAGATTAAAACACATGTAGCTCAGCTGGAACCTGATATTTAGGATGTGTCGCGACTTTTATTTGCGAAATTATAAATTGTCATTTTCAGTCGTCAACTTTTCTGGAAGTCGTTACACTTACAATTACGTTAATCTCTTCAAGTTAGAGAAATTGTAGTGGAGAAACCATAAGAAATGTGCAGCCGTTCTAAGTGCATTTTTAACGTTTTAACAAATGTTTGCTCTGGCAATTGGAAAAAGCTAGAATAACCCCAACTGCACAGCATCTTATACAAGTGTGACAAATTGATATTTTTATATAGCCTAATCTGTTTACTATGATGTTTTTGCAAGGACTTATTACAAACTAATTAAAGAAATCACTTTGATATAATTAGTCAGATTTCAGGAAGCTCATTAGTAGTAATTTGCATGAAAAATAAGCCCTGTAGTGGTGCTTAGACCCAGCTATCCGATCTGTGTTTTATCTGGTTACACATCATCCCCCATTGTTTGTTGTTTGAGGCTGTCTGAAGTGGCCTACAATATTTTCAGTCATTGCCCCGAGAAGCGGCAGGGTGTCTTTCAACAAATTCCTCCCCTAAAGCTAGTCAACCTGTATGTGGAAGCAGACACACGCCTCTCTGTACACATACGGCAGGAGGAGTGAGCAGCAAAACACCGTCTATTTATCTGTCAGGTTCCTTGACAAAGAAGTGAGCTGACAAGTAATGGTTTCCCTCCGCAGAGCAGGGGAGCTTTATTCACTCTACTTACATGCCCAGTCTATGCCCAGAGACTCATGTTATTTGCAAATCACACTCTTTGAAAATTCACAAACGGGGCGAGACATGCCATGCTACGGGTTTTGTCAGCTGCCTTCACAACAGCTAGCTGTATCGCTAACAGTGTGCGGTTTTGGAAGGAAGCAGCTTTCTCTTAGCATTTGCCTCGCTGTCACTTTTTCCAACACATGCGGTCCGTGTCTTCATGCATGGGGTCTCTCCTCCCTCAGAGGGTTGCCATCTTCCCTTTGGACTGACAAAACGCCCACACTCCCACTGATATAAAAAGGAAGGGGAAGAGAGAGAGAGAGGGGAGGAAAAAAAAAGAAGACATTCCTGGAATTACATCATTCTCTGCTGTAGCTGTTCTTCTCGAAACTGACACTCGTGTCTTCTGTTCTTATAGTTGCATACAAGTGATGGTTTTTATTTTAAGTATTTTTTTAAACTACTTTTTTTTTATTTTTTTTGTTGCATGGCATCCCTGCCTCAGAATGAGGTTTAGGATACTAGTACAAAAGCAAGACCTGTTTATTCTCTGTACCCTTTTCCCACCATGGGCGAAATCCTTCCCTAAACATCCGGACAGAGAAGCACTTGTGTGGCGCTGATGTCACGGACCTACCTGGCCTCCCTCTCACAAAAGCTAAGGTATCATTAGCTAGCCTCACACAATGGCCATTCAACCAAACCACTGCGCTCCTCAGGACTTGAGAACAATGTTATTTTTTGTCTCAGAATTATAAAGACAGAGTTTTGCAGGAAACCTGACAGACAAAACCTTTTAGAGGTAAATGCTCCAGGCGGCTTTTGGGTTTTAATCTTTTCCCATTAGCATTTCACCCCCCCCCCCCACTCCCCACTCCCCCAATGCTTCTTTGCTCACACACAAAGACCATATTTACAGGGTCAAGAGTAGCGGCTCGGACTCTCTGGAGGCTGCTTTTAATGTTGATCCTTACATATTTGCACTTATTAATTTTATTTAGATTTTTTTTTCTTTTTTTACAGAATGGATTTTATTTGGGTTCGACTGTAAACAAATTGTTTGTGGGGCTTTTAAAAAATAAAAACATATATAATACTTAGCTATGCCTAATACAAGGAACAAAAGTGTTTAAATTAATATCTATTTTAAATTACTGACAAATGCAAAGGTTTATATAACTTAATACTCACATGGTCAACAATATAACAGAAATGCTAAGGGTTCACGGAGCTACCTTTGAGTGTGTGTGTGTGTGTGTTTGGTTGGATGTGTGCATGTGCGCTTAAACTTGTGTGTGCATGTGTGTGTGTGTATGTGTGTGACTCCATGTGTGTGATTCATTCCAGGGCAGTTTTAGTCCTTATAAAATATTCATTTTGGTTGTGCAGGGCCCTGTAATTGCCATCTCTCACCCTGAATTATTTATACCTCGCACAGACTGACAAAGCTTTGCCATACGGCCCCAGATGAATCAGAAAGCAGCCATCTCTGCTGCCAACAGCACTGGGCTTTCACACAAATATGGCAGCCACGTCTCTCTGCCTGGCCTCTCTTAATTTGACATTTTCTTTTTCCTCCCTGCCTTTGTCCTAGGTGCACGGAAAGGTTACCTGTTAGCTTTAAGCACCGACCCACTCTCTGTCTTTCTGTTTCTATCCCCCCTACCTACATGACAGTGCGTAGGTTTTTTTTTTTTTTTTAAGCTGTTTGAGCATGGGTTAATGTGATCGCAATGTCATAGTAGCTGCCTCATGTTTCATGACGACTGACCACCTCTGACAGCCACTTTAGATGTATGTATTATACATTAGTAATAATATGATGTAGAAATACACTCACTTAAATATGAGCATGCATAGACAAACTGCAAAATCATTGGCTCACTGACCTAAATGTAGCGCACACACATACACACACATGCACATGTAAATCCGCCCCCGCTGGCATGCTTAGTCCAGCAAGTCTGTCTGTACAGTAAACGGTCACAGCCTCCCCACTAACCTTTGTCGCTCCAGCTGTGCTCCTCGGTGTCTTGCCTGGGTCTGATCGCTCCAAGGTGCCACAGCAGAGTGCCTGAGCTGTGTGGCGCTCATTGTGAACCGACTCGGGGGGGTCTTCCAGAACACTAGGTCCAACACCCTAAATGCTATTATTCAACTCAGCCAGATACTCCGACATATGCTTATCTTTCATCTCACTAGTGCAGGGAGGTGCTGACTGGTATTTCCTCAAGGCCTCAAGCTCCAGTGCTGACCTGTAATCAAAGCAGCATATTTCTTCTAAAAAACAACAACAAGACAATACTTCTGTAGTGTCCGACACAAAATGTTCCTGACAACTGTTTTGCTCACTGTCATAGTCATTATCAGCAATATTTGTCATGTTCTTTTTTAAGTTGCAGATGATGATTCAGTGGTACTTACGAATCCCACTTTGGATGCAAATGATGTTTGCTCCATAGTAGCAATTAGTGTCAGGTTTGCTTTAAGAAAAGGACCGTGCAAGACAAAGTAATGCGGAATTATTTATGTTTTGTGTCTTATTATATTGTGTTCAAAGTCCCGAAAGAGTAACGCCGTATTTGGAGTAAAACAAAGCACAGCGTGCAACAGTACACAGCCTCAGCGGTATCTCGATGCAAAGGGGATGGGGAAGGAAGGGAGAAAGCTCGGGGCTAAGCATGCAGTATGTGGCGGGGCTGAAGCTAAAAAGCTGCATAAAGCACACAGCCTTAGTCCACTGTTAGCAAGTGATGGATAGTTAGCAGGAGCTCCGAGTCTTTGTCTAATCTGTTACAGTAAACCTGTGCCAAAGCCTGAAGGGAATCAGTGGGGGCAAGCTTGGGAGTGGGTTTGACGTGAAACCATTTGTGAAGACGAGCGATTCTCTTAAGTAAGAAACTAACAGTGTAGAGAGGGAGAGAGAGAGATAGCTGGAGAGCAAGCAAAGACAGGAGGTGAAGAGAATGAGTGAGAGTGTGAGGGAGAGTGAAGGAGGAAGAGATACCATAATGAGTCCTGTAGCCATGGAGTAAATGAAGAGGGATTGACAGAGTGAGGGAT
The DNA here is from genome assembly GCA_031762415.1 of Simpsonichthys santanae. Classification (NCBI taxonomy): domain Eukaryota; kingdom Metazoa; phylum Chordata; class Actinopteri; order Cyprinodontiformes; family Rivulidae; genus Simpsonichthys; species Simpsonichthys santanae. The sequence continues at coordinate 45,547,898 of JARVLU010000001.1, read as the reverse complement.
CCTCAAGTGAAATAATGTCAATGCCACTCTGCCCATTAGAGAGAAAGGAGGGGGATGGTGGAGGAGAGGGTAAAGAGGGATGAATGGAGGGACAGAGCTACATCTTACGTCGCAGAGGAAGCACATAAATTATTTGCGACACCCTCAAAACACACATTCCACCAACAAAAATATGAAATATGGAACAACGAAATGAACTGACAATAGCGGCTGGAAAAAAAAAAATCAAAAAATTGAAAAAGCCTTGGAAGTATCCAATAAATTTCTCAGAAACATATTGTTGAGATATTTGATGTCAAACAATAATAATCACAGTGACATCTGCCTCCCTACTCTCGAAGGAGGCGGGTAGGGCCCGTGAGTGGAAGGGGTTAATCTTCCAAACCCAATAAGGTTGGATAGTGAGGCACTTGTTCTCTGATAAAGAAGTGATAGGATCTGTGGGTCTGGTCCCTCGGCGCTTGTACAGGGGGTAGAGCAAATATTGTTAATGTGCTGTGGTTTACTTCGGCTAAGGCGAGAAAAACAGCCGTGCTTGACGAGGGGAGGACAGCGGCAAACCAGAATTTGACAGAAATGGCCTGGCTGCTAAGTTTGGCCTCCCAGGGACTTGCCAGGCATATATAGCTGAGCCCGCTCAGCTGCATACATAAGTGTTCGGGAAGATTAAGATCTATAAGTGTCTCTATTTCTCGTTTTACCTGCTCCGCCTTGTCACAACAGGGATCTGAATGCAGTTCAGTGAAGTGCCTAATAACTGGAGCAGTAGGTAGGGAAGGCAGGAGGCTTGACATTAAGACCCTGGCGTTTTGGAAATCCGATACGCTATTGACCCGTGCACTACTATCTCAGCGTAGAGATCTGGTGTCAGCAGATTGTAGTCTGGTGTTGGGAGCCGTTTCTTACAGGGCTCTTGTAACAGGGGCCCATTGAGTCTGGGAGGCAGCTGGGGCCTGATGGGCTGGAGCTGGGCGGTGATCGATACTCACCGCCCTGCAACGGATGACCTCACTGTCATGGCTGCCGGCTGTGGACACTGCATGCTAGTCATTAGTGCCGGGGCACCAATCAGGAGCTTAGAGTTGTCAATACCTGCCTCTTACAGATACTGTGGCCATCTGTCAGTGTATTGTGTAACGGCCTAAGTAAATATGGGGAAGCGCTTTTGGACAATAAGAACAAGGTGTTCTGTCGATGAAGAGGAAAAGCTCCCCAATAAGTAATAATAAAAAATAAACTGAAAAAAAATTCCAGATAACCCAAACTTAACTTTCTTTCTTTTTTACAAGTCATTAGGAAAAAAAAAAAAAAAAAAAAACACTGGAAAATGAATGGATAAAAATGAATTCAATGGACAGGACAGGCCTCAATGATCGATAGAACCTTCTTAATAATACAACATTATCCTTATTTGCCCTCTTCACTCAAATCAAAAGGATGGACATTTTTTGCACGAGTGACATCAACCCGGCAATTAAGACGGCCATTTAAATGGAAGAAGGCCTTCCTCCTGTTTGTTTTCTCTTTTTTTCTCTCCTCTCTCCTTTCTTTTTTTTCCCTATCCCCCTTCTTTTTGATGATGGGAGAGGGTGAGCTCGAATTAGGGCGATGGGTCTTCCTTTGAGTGTCAGCCTAAAATGATCAGAGTAAAGATAAGAGGGTCTAGCAGCCCTCAAATCAGTCAAAGTGCCAAAGTCGGCCTTTTTCTCCTCAATTACCGGGTCTGTGAAGCCAGCGAGTGGAAGGCGCAGAGCCTGCTGCATTACTAAAGAGACAATCTATTTCCCCTTTGACCAGAGGGAGAGAAATCATTATGGCATGATTAGTAGCTTCGGCAGTGGGCGAGCATGGAGGTACTACAGGAGAACCGTATTAATTGCCTTAGACCAAGGCATAAGCAGGATTGTTTTAACGTTGATTCGTGGACCTGTATGACTAGCTGTTGGAGATAAAAGCCCATGTCAGATCTTAGTTATGCTGGCAGACTTCGGGGTACACGGACTGAGAGGCTTGACGTCAAAAAGAGCTGCTGGAGCAACCCTGGAAGTCTTCTTCTATATGCTTGTCGATGTCTTGCTCTTTGTCTTTCTTCACACTTCATAGTTTTTCCTTTATGCCTCCCACTATTCCTCCTTTACCCCCACCCCTTCTTTCACATGGACTACACCCCACCCCTTCCTGCGCTCCTCTCTCTCCTCCAACTGATAGCTGCCTTGGCCGATTATTTCATCCAGTGCAGTCCACTGAGAGCCTCCTCTACCGACTTTGGAAGAGCTTTAATTAGCCATGTTAATATCCCCTTCATTGGCCTTAATATCACTCAACACCTTCCTCCATCTCGGCGGCCACCAGGGTCCCCCTGTCCTGTCAGAACAGCTGATTATTGAGAAGGATAGCTTTAATCAAACCTAATTGCAGTTCATTCTTTCTCTCTATCCCCCTTTGCCCTCCATTGCCAACATCTAATGGCAGCGACGACTTGATATCCCATTAAAAAACAATTAAACAACCTTCTTTTGTCTCCGTGTGTGCCAAAACACCAGCACAAACTTCTGTAGATATTTAAGAAGTAAAAGAGAGAGAGAGGGGCCTTGTCTTAATTGCGCTCCTTTTCACCGAGGACCAATTTGCACGCGCTCATGGAAAATCTTAACCAACTCAAATGTAATGGATGCTATAGCACCTTTACTGCTGTGGATGATGAAAATTAAGCTTATCTGTTTAGGAGAGAAATTGTGCTTAATTGTTTTCATAAAATTAAGCATAAAGGAACTACTTTATGAACGTGTGGGTACTCAATTTCTTGGGCTTATTGTTTCTTAACTTTTGTTTTGCTCTTGTAGGAACTGTATGTAAAAGCATTAAAGTGTCCAAGAAAGAGACAGGACTAACTCTGGAAGTGATGTGTGTCTTTTATGAAGTGAATGCATTGCCTGCGAAATATATTCTATCTCTTGCGCTGACATAAATTGTCTCTCAATAGGTGATGCATGTGCATGCACGTCGTCGCACAAACACACCGCAGCGCAAACACACACGCACATAAATACACACATTCTGTATGAGAGGCGACAGACAAATAAAAGTCGTATTTCAGGTCTGCTTTCCGCAGATGTCTGCTGCTCTACATTATGACTCTTTGGGGAAATAAAAACAGGGTCAGGGAATTAGAGTACATAATGGTCATTTTGATGATCAGCCAACAGATGCAACTCGAAAACACAGCGAACACAATCAAGTGAAATGCACTAATGACAAGTCAGGTTTTTTACGGCCTCGCCACACACCAACAGGCAATCAGCATTCTGGCATGGGTTAAAAGATCTTTTATTGATGTCTAAGCCAAAGCTCCTTGGATGTGGAGCGAAAATATTCCCTCACCTTGCTTCTCCCTCCTGGGTCCTTGCTAAAATTAAACGTATAGGAGTCTATCGAAGAACGCTTCTAAATGACCAGTGCATGTGTTAATGTGGCCAGGGTTGGAAGGGTCATTTCAGACTCTGATTTATGACCTGGCCACAATCTCACTGGGTGAACGAGAAGTCTTAAGTGTTGTGAAAGTGTCCTCGCTGGCCACACAAGCCACTGAATTTAGCAGAATGAAATGCAATCTACGGTAATCCAGTAAACCACTGTGATTCTGTGAGCCAATTTAGTATTACGACAATAATAAAGTTGCATATTGTAATAACAATGCACTGAGATGAAAAATAAATATGACTGTACTCTATAATTTGAGAGCATCAGTTATGATTCTGTGGCAAGAATTCGCTAAAACAAAGTCGATTTCATTGTTTATTCTCCGTGGTCGTGTACAATTTTGGACAATGGACCACATCTGAGATCATTTCTCTCAGCGGTGTTCTTCTATTTGCATTACTTTTTTTTAACCATTTCATATCAGGAAGGCCACATGTGATATATAGCTCTCGGTTTAATACCTTATCAATAAATTCTGCAAGATCCAAAAGAAAACGGAAGAAGAGCTTACGGACTAACCCAAGCCCTGATCTCACTCAGACGTGACATTTGTTCAGAGACGATTAGCCAGGTTGTAATTTGTGGCATAATTGCTTCACCCACCCACAAGTACATGGGTGTGTGTGTATGCATTATGTGTGTGTGTCTGTGTGTGTGTGGCATACTGTGGTCCCAGGAGTGTCCGCCTAATTGCCTGACAGGACTATAAGTTTTGTGGCGCGCTCTCACCTTGTTAGGTCCTTTATCCCTGATGCTCTTCAAACAAGACCTGGTCACAGGTGGGCCTCATTTGCTTCCCTATTGAACAGGAGAACTTTAATTGCACAGGGGGTGTCCTGGGATTAAAGAGGTGGGTGGAATATCAAGTGTTTTCCTGTATGTTAGTGGCAGATGGATGTTAGGGAAGACCCGTGAACTCAGGTGAGAGGATACGATCACAAAAAGACCGATGCTCTTGATTTTGAAAAGCGAAACGTATAAAACAAAATGGTCAAATAGTGCGATGAATGACTAAACGTGCATTTGCGAGTGTTTGAGGAACCTGATTTAATTATTTTTTTCTGAACGTGTCAGCTTTAAGAAAACAGCTAATCGTTTTTGCTTTTCTCTGCGCTCTCTTTCAGATTCTTCCTAAAGTTCTTTCTCAAGTGCAATCAGAACTGTCTGAAGAATGCAGGGAATCCACGAGACATGCGCAGATTCCAGGTGACTGAAACCTATTTCACACATGTGTTCTATTTCTGTCACCGTCTCTCACTGTCTGTCACTCTTTTTCAGACACGCACACACATGCGCACAGGTGTAGAAAAGCACAGCTACAGCTGCTGCATTACACTAACTCACACTGACACACACACACACACACTCACATATGAACACATTCTTATTGCTAACGCTGAATGAGGTAAAAACCAGAGAAAGAGAGACTGAGGGAGTTTGTGTGCTGTGTTCTCGGTGAAGAATATTTATTAGGGAATACCATCTGACACAAATAAGGATATAGGATTTAAGAGTGCCATCAGTTGTGTTCCTGACAGCTTTCTGAGCCTCAGCACAGAGGGGAGGATGATCCAACCACATGTAACAACAGTGTTAACTCAAGATCTGTCTGGCAGAGGAAATGCATACCTTTATTTTATTTTTTTTTCACACACATATGCACAAGCATGCACACAGATGCACATGCACATAAAGATGCATGCACATAAATGCTATAGGAGCACATGTGTTTGCTTTCTCCATAGCTTTCTCCTCTAAGCCACATGTGCATACACTTAATGTCCCTCATATGTAGTTCTCTGCATAGTCAGTAAAAACATCTTAACCATCTGAAAATGGCTGCAGTTTATACTAAAATGACATTAACACTGAGTGATTTTACTGTTTCTTTTACCCTCTTGCTTCTAATGTGTCAAGAAGTTGAGTCATGCAATGATTGACCCCCCCGCTGATCCATTTATCCAACCATTCATCCATCCAGTTCAGACATTTTTACCCACAGGTCAAGGTGAGAAAAGGAGAGCTAGTGTGATTTGTCCTATCTGGGTAACTACAAACTACAGGAGGACGTCCATCACTGGCAGCACTATTCTGTGATAGACACACAAGCCAGCATCCTCCAGGAGGAAGCCCAGACATGAAACAGATAAGACAGGGTGTCCCCTCCTGATGTCACCACCATCAGACCTCCCCTGCCTCCTCAAATCTTCCCTCAGGGTGAATGTGGACTGATGCCTGACAGCACCACGGGCTTCCACACTTCACTTCTGCATGTCAGAAGGAATGCAAGACATACGTTTCACTTTTTTGTGTCTAAAAC
>JARVLU010000001.1:45523081-45542081 GCA_031762415.1 Simpsonichthys santanae | reverse complement strand
AGTTGCTCATGGTCATACCTTACTTTTTGTCTAGCTGTTAGTATGCCATTTCCCCCTAATAGATTTCCCAGATGTTCCACTGAAGGTGTTTCTTCGGCCAAAGTTGTGTATTTTACATGCCTTCGACTCTACTTATTACCCCCCAGAACCAGCTGGAGGCCAGAAAGGGCCCAATCCATCATCCTCTGCTTGGCCCAGCTCTGAACCTGCTCATAAGAATGGAGCTCTTTCACTTCCCCTACATTTCCTCCACCTCCCCAAACTCCCCCACCTTTCCCAAACCAACGAAGTAAAAAAAAAAAAAGTACCCCCCTAAAATTCCATCGCTACACCGAGGTCACTTACCGGCGAAGCAAACCTGAGAGGGGCTCTCTGTTTCCGGCTCAGAAACACTTTGGCTATTCACATTCGGCTCACTGTTTGGAATGCGGTGGCCAAAAAACAACAACAAAAATAAGCATTATGAAAAATGGAGTGTGGCTTGGAATCTGATCCTAGTAAAATGTTTGCTGAGTGATGAGATGGTGTACGGTTTTGGCTGCTAATGACTCCAGTAATACTTTTTAAAAGGGAGGCCTTCCATCCTCAGCTAGGTGGGCAAGCTGATCAATAATTCTGAGCTTCTGCTGTGATGAAAGTTGCTATTGTGGGTGAATAAAATTATATTTTAGTGACTGAAAAGTCAATTAGCTGTAAACAAAAGCAGGACACTAAAAAAAAGCGATCACAATACAGATAAGGGGTGAGGTAATGACAATATGACGTGTCCACAACCACTTCAATGAGTTTTTGCAAAACGGCGTACGTGTATGTTCTTCATCAAAGCATAAATTTAAATTTATGCTGCAATTTACTTATCATGTATTTTCTCTATGTCAAAACTATAGTTTCACTGGGTATTTTTCAAAGTTCAATTATTATTTTTTAAACTTGTCAAATAAAGTTATATTTCTACTCCTGCAGGTTGTCGTGTCAACGACCGTCAATGTGGACGGCCATGTCTTGGCCGTCTCTGACAACATGTTTGTACACAACAATTCCAAACATGGGCGAAGGGCTCGCAGACTCGACCCTTCAGAAGGTACGCCTCCTTATCTGGAGAATGGTAGGCACATTTTTACATCTTATAATTTGCTACCCTCTTTTCATTTCCTTTCAGTTCCTTTCAGACACCCTTCCAACTTTCAGCTCACACCCCTACTTCTAGCCGCAATCTTTTGCTCCTTGATCACTTTCATTTCTTTTTTTTTTTTTATCATTTAACTTCCTACTTACCTCTTTTATAATTTGTTTTGTACTGACTGGAATTAGTATGCATATGCATTAGACATTAAAATAAAGTTATACTAGTTCCAGACTCTTAATGCACGTACATTTGTCCTAAAGGCTTATGTGAAACATGATCAAATTGCTGAAGAATTTGGCTGTGAGGTCAATTTCCTGCCATTGGGGTTCTGCAGATTTAGCTGCGAGAGAACTGAAACAGGGGGAAGACAGAAAGAAGGGGAGGGGGTCACTTGATGGTGTGTATATGTGTGTGTGTGTGTGTGTGTGCATAGAGGGGTGGGGTGGTCTGTGAGGAAAACAGAACTTACTGTTTTTCTTCCAACTGATTCCATATGATGGACTGATTGCCTTCTCAGCCAAAAGAGAGAAAAGTAGGACCACCAAACCATGGGAAATCTAAAAAGTAAAATGCACTAAGTATAACCTTGTGACCCTCGTGGCCTCCACTTGCAGATGGAAGCAAACACAGAGCTGAAATATTGTTAAAAAAGAGAAGAGAAAGGGGAGGGGAGGAAAAGTGAAACGACTTGGCCCAAGTGTGCAAATTGCTTATCTTCAAATTTCAAGAGCCAATTATGGCTGGGCAAACAGTTTATATACACCACTGACTAAAACAAGCTTCTCTACACATTAATGGGCATTAATGGTTCTATCACCAAAAGCAAATGTAATGTTTAATACAACAACAGCTAATACAGAAAAAAAAAAAAAAAAAAAAGACCAGACAATTAATATATCTCGGTGCTCTCTCCAGTCCTAGTGGGGAAAAAAGCTAATCTATTTGTTTTTGTCTTTATTAATGACTCCTCTACTGGAGAACAAAATCAAATAATTAAAGTCCTGCCCGGAGCACCAAAGTCATTATGTTCGCTGACGTTCTGTTTGTGTGTTTCACGTTTATGACACGATAGGTGTGGATCTCCTAGCAACCAGTTTCTTAATGAGGAGAGCAATTAAAAGAGGTTGAGCCCTTGCCTCCATGTTCCCCGGCTCCCATGAGACCCCTCTGTGTGCTGTGTGTGTTTGTCTATGTGTATTTGTGTGCGCTTGTGTTCTTTACAGGTTACCCCAACCATCCTTTTATTCTTCTCTTCGCCACACTCTTCAAAGCAGCCGCGTGATGCCCCGTAAAGCAGCAAAAAGGAGCTATTGTCAACCGCCCAGTTGAACATGTCTTTGTCTAATAACTTTAAAACACCTTCCCTCTGATTAAACACAACTTAAGATATGTCTCTCTGTCTCGCAACTCCACAACAAACTAATTTATCGTGCATCAGCAGCAATAGCTTACTTTGTTTGAGTCGCCATTGACAAAAAGTGATGTGACACATGCAAGTAGACCTAGTTGAAAAAAATGTGTCCAGCCAAGTCGTCCATACTGCTCTGACAACTCGGGAGGCAGACAGACAGCGTGCTTTAAATTAGCAACACATTCTTTCTCTGGAGTTCACAGGGCAAGAAGCATCAGCTTTGTGGCTGTCTGACTGACTGTGTGGCTGAAAGGGGGGGAAGGCATGCTTCCTCCAGGCTCTGGCTGCGCTTCTGCCTCCCATTGATCAAGAAGTGCTGCCCCCTATTGGCACAGACAGGGCATAGCCTGTAGATGCCATGCTCAAGTCTCCCCATGTCACATTTTGGTTCGCTTGTGTGCACTGTCACACAACAAGCATATTATGCATTCAGACATGAATGTGCTTTGAGGCTGCCTGTCACTCAGACGTGTGTGGATTCGGGCCCAAAGGTGCATAAACACGCTCGCAAAATAGCTGAGTCTTTCACATCCAGCATCACCTCCAACAAATACAGACGCACACTCATACATGCACGTTCCTTAGCTTAGTCCCGCGATTATGGAGCCTCAGACAATATAGGAGACTCAACATAGGGCCTGCAGCGCCTGCCTCATTTGCATGCCAAGTGGCTGTAATGCTGTTAGGGTTTATGCAATAAAGACAAGTGAATCCAGACTGCTGGGTCGAAGAAGAAGAAAAGAATAGGGGGAGAAGGATAGGAGGAAAGGAGAAAGAGAAGGAGGGAGTAACAGTGAGAGAGGCTGAGAGTGAGACACAGAGAGAGAGACAGAGAGAGTCAAAGGGAACAGATGGCCCAGGGAGAGGTAAAAGGTATAATCCCATCAGCTGCACTATCAACCGACCATCTGGACATCCCACAGCACAATTACAACACATTTCAGCAGGCAGAACAAAGGACGGCTTCACAGGGCCACAGCAGACCTGTTTGAGTGTCAAAATACTAGAGCCCGAACCTCCTCCGCTCAGATCTTGGATCGGTTCTGACGTCCTCTACGGCTTATAAACAGAGGAGAAAAAGATTAAAACAGACTGGCAGCCTGCAGTCATTCTAAAGCAACGGAGATCTTGAAATAAATCCAAGCGCACAACTCTGTGTACATTCATTCAATTAATAAACAACACGTGAACTTGAATTTGCGTTAATTTTCTTTTGTTGTGCTCCAAAAGTTTGCCAAGACTTAACGATGCAACACTCTGAGCGTGCAGGCCGGCTCTTTGCATCCTCATCCGTCCACTCCTCATGATGCCTATCATCTGCTGAGGGGGGCATTGTGCGTGTCTGTCATCGGATCGCCTGTGCTGACTGTGTAATCCACTTTGCCACGGTCCCCATTCAGCACATGCTCCCCGCTCTGTCTGTGCATTGAGACATATGCAAATTTTCAGGCAGAAGGGTGGACGGCTTAGGGCCTCAATCGTTGCCTCTCCATGGGTCCTTCGGTGTGTGTGTGTGTGTGTGTGTGGTGGTGTATGGATAGTGGGGGACTGGGATTTCCGACGTGGTGTGTCTGCGGTCGTGTGCGTGATTGTGTATGCCTGTCATAGGTTTCAGGCTGCAGCTGCCCCCCAACAGTTGCCGTCACCATCAGACACTCTTTTTGCCTCCTCCTCCTCCTTTCTGCCATCTCACCCCCCCATCCCTCCTCCGTTCTCTCTCATCCCCAAAGTCAATTTGTTTACAGTAATTTTGAAGGGTGAATTATTTGCTGTAATCGTCCGCACTGATGAAGGTCAGGCCCTTAGAGGGGGCCCAGCATGCCCATGGAGGGTTGGTCCTCTTTCAGACGCTCTGCTTCGCAATTAAGGAAAGCAAATGTCACTCCTCCAGGCCTCACAAATGAAAATCTGTACGAGGCGATTAGCATGAAGTCAACAGCGCCTGTTAAAGTCAGATTCCCTGTAGTACCAATGTGTGTGTGTGTGCACTTTATGGGCAGGGAGAGAGAGCAAACATGACCTGAACAGACCCAACAGCAAGGCAAACAAAGGGAGATGTCTTGTCTGAGGTGATCCATACAACAATGGCTGACTGTGATTTACTTACTGGATGGAAAGGATAAAGGAGGTTTAGAAGTGAGCTTGTAAAAGGGGAATAAAAGGGAACTTGCTGGAATAGTTTCAAAGATCAGGGAAAAACTGCCAACAATTTATCGCGCATTAAAAGATATTGATGAAAATGGATTAAATTTGATATTGCTATTTTATGGCTAGTTGTCACGCTGTTTCTGTTGTAAACATGGTGTTTTGCTGAACACCATATTAAGGTAATGCATCAAATGACAGTGAAAGGGAGGCGCAAGATCACTCAAATTAGATTATAATAACAACCCCGAGTGTTGATGAATGGCAGAGCTACATAGCAGACGTCAGGCCAGATGAGAAGCGTCGTAATAAACGACGTGGAATGGATTGAATCGATCACAAAAAGAAAGCAGGAAAAAAAAAATTAAAAAAAAAAATAATAATAAAAACAACCTCAATGTGAATAATTCATGAGCACGTTTCACGTTATGAAACCTGAAACTACACGCGGTGCGCCTGAACTGTACTGCAGAACAAAGGTAATGAAATAACACGAAGTGGCAAAGCTTTAGCTTGTCATTTCCACTTTAACTGCTTGTATTCTTGACTCATTTAAGATGTGCTCAAGTTTAAACATTTTTTACTGTACATACATGCTTAATCAATTCTGATAGCTACATTTGCCCTGACACATAATTTGCTCCATCAAATCATTTTCCTAGTGAGCCTGGCGTTTAGCCTTTGTGAAGTGGACCATTTGAAGGGTCTGCTTAACTACACCACTCCACTGCGCTGATAAATGATTTTGATTCTCATGCCTTAAAGGACAAATCCATCATTTTTTTTTTTTTTTTTTTTCTGGGGTAATTTCCATAATATGTCTTTGTGAGAAAGACACGAAGGGCTGAACGTAGGGGCGATGCAGTAATGTGCCTGAGTGAACAGAGATGTGTTCCAGTGTTAAACCATAGGTGCTGAATTTGCTCTTCTCTTTGTCTTGGATAAGCAGCCACCCCATGCATCAAGGCTATCAGCCCCAGCGAGGGATGGACCACTGGAGGAGCCACTGTCATCATCATTGGGGACAACTTTTTCGACGGCTTACAAGTCGTGTTCGGCACTATGCTTGTATGGAGCGAGGTATGCATGTTGGTTCTGCTGCAAAGATCACTTTGAAAATAAAACAAACCTGTTGAGTTTCACACGCTCTGAAGACGTTTGTGTTGCAGAGGAATCATTACTTCTTCTTTTCTCTGCGATCCAGCTGATAACCCCCCACGCCATCCGTGTTCAGACTCCGCCTCGGCACATCCCCGGTGTTGTGGAAGTCACGCTGTCCTACAAGTCCAAGCAGTTCTGCAAAGGTGCCCCTGGGAGATTTGTCTATACTGGTGAGTCAAAACCTTCTCATCCCGTCTCTCTTTTTTCTTTCTACAGGCTTCTACTCTACTCCTCCACCTTCCTCTCTGGATGGAGCCTCTAGCGATCAGCCCAGGCAGTTGTATTAAAGTGACCAGGCTTTGTGATTGTAACAATGTGTAAAGATCTGTTTAGTTAGTGAAAAGATGTTGCTAAACTCTATTAAACCCAAACTCATTAGATAACACATTCTCCCAATAGTCTTTACATGTCATTTAGTCGAACAGTTTATGCTTTCTGTTAATTTGCTGAATTTATAAGTCAAATGTGGTTTTATTTTTTTTTTTTAATAAATCAAATTAGAAAAATCAATAACTGGGTTAAGTGAATGAGTGTGTCTGAAGTTAGTCTCGTGTGCTATCAACATGAATTCACGAGAGGGAAAGTGTGGGAAGAGATGAGAGACGTGAGTGGAAAAAAAGGGAGTGTGAGTTTCACACTCGGAGTAAAAAGATCTGATTATCTTTGGCTAACAGAAGGAAGTGGTGGTCTTATCTGTCATCATCGTGAGTAGACAGGGGTTGCAAAGGTCAAAGCCTGTCTGACCTGGAAGCCTCCCTGTTCTGACTCTGATGGGCAGAATGAAATGGGGCCATGTCAAAGCACTTTAACTTCCCCCCCATCCCTTCCTTTCCCCGGCAGTCCCAGGCTTTGAGAACAGCCCTGGCCTTGAGCATGGCAAGGCCAGAGCTGGAGAAACCCCCAGGAAAAAAAAAAAAAAAAAAACCCTCTAACCAGACCCCTCCATCCAGGGGCAGCTGTTTCTCATCAAGTCCTCCCTCTCACAATCCCCAAACCTCCAAAACTACCACCCCCAGCCTCCGTCCCCTTCTCCTCCATCCGTACAGTCTGGGCTAGCTCTCCTGCATTTAACCTCCCTTGCAGGAGTGGAGCAAAGGCCAACAAGGCACCAGGATAATGAAACAGGAGTGTATTGTGGCTGCGTAAGTGTGTGTGTGACTGTTTCTGTGCAAGTGAATGAGGGGGGGAGAAAAAGTGTGTGTGTATACATGTGTTACTGCACAGCCCTGAGAAGGTGTATAAGTTAAGACATTAATGGCTTCTATAGCACCCCAGTGAAAGTGCCAGGTCCCTGAAGAACAGACCCCATTAGTCACAGAGGCTAAGCGGATTGGGATGATTACCATCAGGTTTTACTGGAGAAATGTGTCCCCTTCTCTCTATCTTTGTTGATTTTTCTCCCCCATTCTTCCTCTCTGTCTTCCCTTCTCACTTCCAGTTGGTATTAAGATACAATTACCCCTGGAGGCAATGGTGGTACAATTGATTAGAGCGGTGAATTAAAAGCGAAAGTCACCAATAGACAGGTCTGACTCCTTCGCTTTCCTATTCCCACTGTGTCTCACCCTGATTGTACAGAAGGCGACGGCTGAGAGAAATGAAACATTTAAAGAGAGCAGAACGCCGAACACAAGAATTAGGTGCCACTGATTCCATATGTACAGTAATTGCTTGATAAAAGTATGTTAGCGGCTTCTTTCAGACATAAAAATGTGAATTGGCTGTTGCATTGAGTGCAAAGAGAGTGGATCGTGTGTTTAAAAATGAAACAGCTCATTTTCAAAACCACAGTTTTTCTTTCAGATTTATAGCACTTGAACAAATGGCTCTATGTGCAGAAATGTATTAGAAAAGTTGGAATTGCAATAATACAGTACATGAGCGGTAAAGGACATGTAGTGATAGAATGCTGTCAAAAAGGCACAGGGTGTTCTTGTAGAGCACCCTGAACATATCAAAGGTCTAGTTATCAAAGCATTTGGCTTTAAGCGTGACTTGAGAACACAGCTTGAGAAGAGCAAGTTTCGGGATTCCTGTTTCTTCTTTTTTTTCCCCTTCATGTTGGCTTCACTTTCACCACCGCCCTAATTGTGGAGATTTAACTCGGTCAATTTAAGAAATTATCACAAATTACCAAGAGTCAACACAGAGGAGACTGCAGTCAATTCCAACAGCAGAGGGGACACGTCCTCACTCAGGTTAGCACCCTGGAACGGGTCCAAAACTCACAATCTATTCTCAGAAAGAGAGCACCATGTAGTCTATGTCAAATAATCCTGTTGGCATTGACTATCGAATGTTTGAAACACTAATGAGACAAACAGACTATATACAACTTTAGTAGGCTGGAGCTGGCTGATTCATTGAGCGTATATGTCTTTCATTGACATATTTTAAAGCAGTAAGAAATTGTCTATTTTTTGTTATTTTAGTAGCTTTTTTTTTTCCTCTACCTTCTGACAGAGTGTTGTCCCCTGGAGCTTACCGGTACATGCTTGTCCTCTGTCTAATCCATGTATTGGTTTTCTATTGGTCTGGACAAGACCTGTAGAACCAACTGTCAGCAAGGTTGTGGAAAATCAAAAGGAGAAAGTCATGGTTGCACCTGAGTCAATACTTTATTACAACTTTACACTTTATTAAGCACCGAAAACACCGCAAGCCGCTTTAATCGAATATCTTAAACAAAAACCCTCAATTTTCAGCCTCATTTACTGCCTCCTAACCATTTTACTGCCTAGTTACAGAGCTGTATGAAAGAGTAAATCATAAATAAAAACCTGACTGTACAATTCATCCAATTTAAGCTCCTAATTGCATCAGAGCTTTTGGTTTTTTATCTTGGCCAAGTTTCCATGAGAGCTTCCCTCCAGGGGGCAACGATGCTGGCCCCTGGTAATATGGTTCTGCAAGCAGTCCTAACACACTCAGCCACTATTTATCCTAATCAGTGACATCCACATAACCAGGATTGCTTAAAATGAACCCCTTCCGCACCCCAGAAAAACGCACATTTACCGGGACCCCATTTGTCATGGGTAAATTGAGGGTCAGTAAACTTCGCCTGTATCCTCCGGTGGGGATCCAGGGCATGCATCATAACGTTAGGAGAGAATGATTGGCGAAGGCGAGCTGTCACATATTTGTCAGGGGGAAGGGAACATTATTTGCTAATTTCCCAAGCTGGGCACTGACAGGGTGCTTCGTCTTCAGACCTTTGGTGACCAGCATGGCTTCTCAGCTATTAGTACAAGTCAAGTGCTTTTTTCCTTCTCTGTTTTCCACCCCTCACTGTAAAGCGGCAGAAATAAGAGCCATTCGTTTGACCTCGCAAGACTGCAGAACACTGGGTGAAGGGTTTTGGATGAAGCACATGCCCCATGCAGAGAGCTGTTCTTGCCAGGCCTTAGTTGTGGCCAGACAGCCTTGAGGGCTGATGGATCGCAAAGTTTCCTCGTCAAGGTGACGCTATCGACTCCACTGCACCAAAATCTGACAAAATGGGTATGAGGCAGTCATTCATCAACATAAGGACAAAGGGGTCATGTGTGCTTCACTCAATACTGGTGGAGATCAAGAAAATGTCAACCCTGTAAGGGAGTGAAAAGAAAGAGGTTGATAGAGCATAAGTAGGATTTTTCTATAGATAAGCGTCTTATTTCATGAAGGTGAAAACAGATGCATGTGCTTAAGGATGTCCATCCAAACTTAGAGGGCAACACAGTATGTCAGTGCTATAAATACCAGTAGTGATATAAAATGCAAAAGTATTCCTGATCTAGTTTTAGAACGTGCTATGTAGTTTTGGATCCAAGGATTAAATAAACAATCACAGACGTTTTTTATCGGAACACATCAGATAGGGTCTTGTGCTGTCCAGCTGGTGAATTGAGCCTGTCCTCTCCGCCCTGCCGTCTTTTTGAAGTCCTAGACTTACAAGCTGATTAGATGGAGCGCTTCCTTTTCATTTCCTGTCCTGCAGGGTTGGGTTTGGTACTTCACTAGTTGCTGGTCGGTGATGGGGTGTGGCCTACTAAAAGATATGTTATAATCAAAGGCATTCAGAGAAGTATGTAAACAGATTGGCTTCAGAGGTGGACTCACAAACACACACCACATACTTCAGAAGTTGTGTATTTATACTCTTGTAAATACTCCACATAGCATTTTGAATTCTTCTTTATACGCTGAAAAAAAAATAATAGTACAGCAATGAGGAAGGATGACACAAGCATTTATAAATGTCATCATCACAGTGAAGTGGGTTGCAACCAGTTGGCATAATGGTTTAAGCATGTGTCAAAGCATGTTATCCACTATCCCCATACCTGGCTGTCTCATTACAACACTGGTATTTAGCAGTAGCTCCACAGGAGTGGAGTAGACACTCATTGCCAAGTTAGATGGGCCTGGCTTGAAGGCCTTGTGAGCCTGTGCGCATCACGACAAGGTTCCACGGAAGAAGGTCCTTGTGTCCAATTAGAGAGCTGACGTGACACGTGCTCACACTCCCCCACTGTCAGGCAGCTTGTCAGGTAGGCTTTGAGAAGCACACTGTGGCATTATTCCACAGCGTGTTATCAGCAAGTGACCTGTGAAATCCAGCAGAAAATTGATTGAAATACACTAAGCACTCACAGTTGAGTATGTATTTCCCCCATTATACGTTCTACGAAGTGTATCGTATTTATCTTCCACAAGAAAAATTACGAATATTGGTGAGTTCCCTTTTTTTTCCCAGTAAGGATAGTATTTATTGATTTAATTTTAATTGGACACACTTTTTGTCGCACTGTATTGTTAGAGTCTGCTTTTTAAATGGCTTCTAAAATGGATTGTCCTCACTAAGACACAATATCAGTCCTTTGCAACAAGAACGATAGACAGCAAAGGCAGAGAGGGATGGGGGGAGAAGGGGCTCTTGATAGACGGGGAATTTTTTCTCTCCCCTCCTTTCTCTAGCCTCCTCTTCTTGCCCCATTTTCAGCATGATCCACACCCAACGGGCTTTAAAAGAACTCGAGCCCCCAACCCCCCCTCCACTGCTGCATTTTGATTGAAATTCATCGGCAAGTTTATTGAGAAATGAATGAGGGAGGCAGCATGGTATTGACTTTGAGAGGAAAACACAACTCATCTTGAATGAGGGGGAAAATTCACCCGTAATTTAGCCGTCATCGATCTGTGCCCCGTCCATGTATTGATCTTCATTTTACAATATTAATTTGCGCTTGCAATCAGCTGTGAAGGGAACCCATTTGATTTCTGTTGGCCGGTAATGTGTGAAAGTCCGCTGATGTCCTTAGAGAAGTGGCACACATACGTTAGATGACATCTAAGAGGATTGAACAGGTGTCTTTGGCCCTTTCTAATAATACAACCGATTTGAGGCGAGCCTGAAATTATGGATGTGCAATCTGTACCATTGCTCCCTTTTAACCGTGTTAATTACATTTTATCTGTTGCAGGAGCAATATCGGTGGGAGACTGTAACTGTCGAGCTTTTTTCATCTGTATTGGCTCAAAGTTCATGAAATTTCAATGAACATTGATCTGTCTCCATTGATTTATCTTAACTGCAGATCTTTGAAATTTTAATTTCCTGTTCATCTTGAGACTGCTGGAGATGGAATCACTGAGCGATAACTGGCTACAGTGGATGGAGATGATATGGTCAGTGTTAAAACAGACGAGGTTTGCTTTTGCGTGGGTTTGCTGTGACATTTTCAATTTGGCTTGGTTTGGGTTTGGTTGAACTACCGGTATATGGTTTCTACATCTGCTTGCATGTTTTCCACTGCAGTATTTCAACCCTGGAAAGTATCTATACTGAGGAGCAGTAGCATGACCTCTGATTACTTTGCCTTCCCTGTTTGTACACCATTCTGTTTTAACTATGTACTGTAACTCTGAGAAGTCTCCAATATACTCCTGCATACTTCTGAATAGAAGAGAAGAGGTTATTCTATGTTAACTGTGAACTACATTCATCTAACAGACTGCAGGTGCCTATAGACGGCTTCAGTCAGAGTGTTTGACAAGTCACAATTGCAATAACACTTGAATGAACTTCTTGCTTGTGCTGTTTATCTGTCTCCCCTTTTCCAACTCCCACTCCACCTCTAATTTGTGTTAAGGGGAAAGAAAAAAAAAACCCTGCTCAATGGTGTAGGAGGAGTGGAGATAAGCTCGAAGCAGTTAAGTATAATTAGCGAAAGTAATAGCTGGCAAATGGCAACAAGGCTAGGTTTTTATCTCCTGGAAAGATAGAGTTATCGTAATAAGCTGTAATGGCTGGCAGGAATGCTAGTACTCTGTGCAAGCTTCCATTCAGGCTCATAGACTTAACAAGGAACAATTTCCCTTGAATTTACTGCTTTGCTCAAACATTTCCCTATGTTTATACCCTGATACTGTAAGTCAATACACATGTTCAATCTAGTTTCATACAGACTAAAGGCCCACTGAGCTGTATTGCCATGTAAGCACTTCTGGCTGCCAGCATCAGCCATGTTACACTGTTTTCTCAGAGTGGTTACTCATGTCCTATTTCTAGAGAACACGGAGAAGGAGCAGCAGACCACAGTCCTATGCCATGTAAAAGTGATCCACTCTACATTTTAAGTAAAGTGGCAGGAGTGAGGCCTATGAAGGAGCTCTCACAGAAAACGTGTTAGCTGCATGAAACGGCGGCAGATTAAGGTGTCAAATCAAAATTAAATTGGGACGTGCATATTCCTGGCAGAGGAATTCAGCTGAAGGCCTGTCATGAATGCGCATGCGTCTTATTTAAAAAAAAAAAAAAAAGAAATGATACGGTCACAGCTGCACACCGAGTCATGCATTCCATTTCTTCATATTCTGAAACATGATCATTCACTCTCTGGAGAGAATGACTAAAATATTCATAAAAATGTTCCTCCAAACCTTCACAGAGGAAAAGCACGCTCCACCGCGGGTCCAAGCTTTTGCCACTTATCATGTTAATTTTGCTCACATGTGGCAATAATTCTTTTAGGTATTAGCTGTTAAATTTGAAACATATTTGCTGTCACATTGTGTTAGAAAAATTTCTATCATCCCGGAAATTAAAAACACGGAAGGATCTCTACTCTAACCCAGGCAGGAAAAAGAGACATAAGCAATATAATTGAACAAAATGCGTAACCTGTTTAAATCTGAGGAGAAAATGAGAGAAAATGAAAATTCTATTAGTGTCTAATGTTCCCTCTGCCCCCGCACCCATGTGCTCTTCATCTCTCCAGCAAAGTATTCAAATGCAAGCCCTGCCTTACCTCCCCGTGTCTCTTTTTCTCTAATTATCCATGAGGTCAGTAAGCAAAATGGGGAAGAAGCCAGGAGATCAATACAAATTATCCCTGAGCAAACCAGTGCTGACAGTTTGAATTGCAGCATATGTTTACCCAAAATCAGGCAATTTATCTTAATATCAGGCGAGTAATGCAGCAGGGGTGAGAGGTCACACAATCTCTCCACCTCATAATTACCCGCCTCTAAAACAGGAAAGTGGTATTGATTGGCCGCGGGCCGGGAAGCGGGCGTGACTGGAACGTGCCAGTGACCCCCCCCCTCCACCCCCGCTATCAAACCACCCATAGTAGTCTCTGTCCCTCCTCCTCCTCCCCTCGGCTAGACTCCCTACCCGGTGCAGGATTTATGGGATGTGTGTGCAGGGTTTCATGTTTCCTTGAAGTGACTGAGAAGCCTTACAGAAGGGTAAGGATGAGCAAAGAGATGTGTGTGTGTGTGTGTGGGAGGGTGTGGGGTGTGGGGGGATACTTCTTTCACAACATTCTGTTGGAAGGTCAAAGAGGAACAAACACATTCTGGAATCATCACAGAGCTAGATTTGCACATTTACCAACGGCAGTCGTTTTAAAATGCGCTATATAATAAATGTGATATGATTTGATTTAGATTCCGTCTTCAAAAGAGAGTCAAGTTTACGAGTGCGAAGTTAGAGCATTACCATGTGTCGAAGATTAAAAAAGACATCGAGTTAAAGAGGGTAAAAGTGTGAAAAGGCTTCTGTCAATGCTTGTGCATCAAGAAAATGTAAAGGAGTCATCCCAATGATTCTTGGAAAAGCTCTGCAGATGAAAGAAAATCTTTGCATGCACGGAGACAAAAAAAATATGCGGAGCAGTGCAAGGACTGCACATTTATTGTCTAGATTGAATATAAGTGCTAAGTATATATCATCAGCAGCTTTTACAGGATTATTGACATTGTCTGTGTCTGTCTGCACAAGTGTACATGCTATGACTACAAAAGTGTCAACTCATCAACTGACAGCACCGTTTAGCACTAATGCAAGTCTCCATCAGCTGTCAAAAGCATTTGCATGAAATCAATAGCAGATGGCAGTCTATGTCACCAATTTCATTACGCCGGGGTTGTTACAAAGATCATCTCCATGATAGATGAGATGGCGACATGTCGACATGTGGAGATCATGCCTGACGCATGAAATACAACTGGACCAGGTTTTAAACGCGACAGAGACCAGTTTCAAAGGAACATTATTTGTTTGATTTGACACATTTTGATTGCTACAGATCAAAGCAAGGAATGCTGATAATGCCAATTCAGTTCAAAGCGTGCTCTAAGGACTGAGCCCTCCCGAACACATTCATCACAATTTTTAGCCTGACATTTACAGTGGGGCATCGTTATCATTGGGAAGGCGTGTCAAAGAGTGCACCGCTCCCAACCTATGTCTCGTCCCGTACTGTACGTCTGTCCGGCTGCGTTCCCAGCATGCCTGGCGGGTTGTGTAGGCCCCAGCTGAGGCAGAGGACAGGAGAGCGTGATGTATCACCCTGAGAGAGCCCACTGACAGCCTCTGATGATGGATGGCCTGATTATGGAGTGCTTTTTACACATACACAATTTACATCACACTGAGCAGCGGGGTCTGGCAGGGCTGTCGTGCACATACACTTTTTTCCAGCAGGGCACAGGCTCTCGCATGCGTGTGTGTGTGTGAGTGGGTGTACACATCCACACATTTACAAGACCGCCAGAGTGCATAGGATAAGAGGGGGAGTAGAAATAACAAAAGAAAAGGGGGCAAATTCCTTGCTACATTCTTGTCATGTACGATCAATGCAGCAGATCAATTCTTTATTAAGGAGGAGATGACTTTCCCCCCACATTCCGACGCAGACCTTTGTCGTTTCAGGACACATGATGACATGTCAAATCAGATTTCCAGCAGTGTATGTAGTTGTGACATGGGGTTTATTCAGGTGTGTCTGAACTATAGGGGTTGGATACCACTATATTTGTAACCTGGATCATTACTATTGATCATTTCCCCACATTGTCCATGCTTGAACACATAATTGCTCCGTCTGATCACAGTCAAGCTGGCAATTACTGTATCCAGGTTTTGGCACAACCTGTGCACAGTTTCAGTTTTAAATACGAGTGTGAAAAGGTTCTGCATTTGTGTAAGATACGTTTATATAGAGCATGACCACTTAAGACGAGAGAGGACAAAAGAAATATTAAGAAATAATACGTGTTGCTTTTTGTGCCCTGAGTCTTTGGCTTTTGCATCTGTGGCTCTTCCAGCGAGCAAATGTGTGTGTGTGAGTGAGTGTGTGAGAAAGCTTGTCGGGGGGGTTGAATTTGTTTTTTTTGCTTCCACATTTTCTGGTGTTCAGCAGGTTCAGCGAGCTGTGTGGTGTTAATGCTGAAATTACATGCTGAGTAATGAGTGATGGGCCAAATTACAGGCTGAACAATGAATAGAGGCAGGCAGCTCTTATTAGTCTCCATAGAAAGCCATTGATTTATGAAGCGCCTTGCTCGGCGGAGTTACTCTCCTGAAAATGATATCTACATTGAGAAGTGATGTTCTCTATTAAGTCGTTCCTTCCCCTTTTACACTGCTTTCCTCCTGCCTACCCCTCCTCCCCTCTGCCCTGCCTCTGCTATGAGAGTACACATGATTGTTTAGAATCAGGCGGAGCTGTAAGGAAACCTTCAATTACCCATTAGGACTGTCAGACATAAAACGCCCTGCTCTCACCAAAGTCTGGGTTATGATTCATTTACTTTGTGCCTCTGATTCATCGCCCAATATGCCTCATGCCCCAGATTACTATTTGAGGGGTGGGAGAGATTAATGGCTCCGTGGGATCCGCTGCCGTATTTCACAGGCCCAGTGTTGCAGTACTATTGGTGCAGAAGGGTGAAATGACAGCAACTTACACTAGATCAATGTGTGGACAGACTTTCACAGATTATTAAAGCTCTGTTAGATTAAAAGACCCCTGCTATGTAGTTTGCTGTAGTCAATATTCTTGAGCAGATAAAAAGGGGGAGGGTCCCTCCGAAGGATTCGCAGAGTGATGTAGGTCATCATGGATGTTAATGGAACAGCACTTGGTGACACAAGTGTCAGACGAGTTGGTGTCATTTTTTATTGCTTATGCTCTCTTTGGAGCCGCTAATGTTTCATAAAACCTAGTATCACCCTTGAGGTTTCTTTGAAATTAGGCATTCTGAAATGGCTTCAGTACTGTAAACTCTTAACGGATTCCTCAATTAGTTTCTTTATATCTCTTGGAAAATGAGTCCTGAAATGGCTCTAATTTTCATCTCCCCATATCATCTTTCAGCCCTGAATGAGCCCACTATCGACTATGGTTTCCAGAGGCTGCAGAAGGTCATCCCCAGGCACCCTGGCGATCCTGAGAGGTTACCAAAGGTCAGTGAAGTGTCCGCGTTGTGTGGAAAAACTAAAAATGATCATGGCACAGTGCTGTCTGGCTTTTAATGTCTTCATACTCGGAGTGTGACAAATAAACAAAACAACATTACCATAAATTCAGAGCACTGTGACCCTAAGCGCTAACAGCTTTGCTTCACATATGTGGCTTTGCCCACCAACCAGTGTGGTAATGGTATTGGTTTTGTGTGTGGAGAGAGGCGTAAACTCTCTGTGTGGTAAAATAGCTCAATCAGGCGTTTTCCTCTCCAGTAGTCTGTGGAGATGGTAATCTGGTCAGAAACGACGCCTGCACCCTCATTACCCCACTCATGTTTTCCTTTCATTTTCCGCGGCTCGATTTGGTTTAATCTTTTGTTTACAGAACCCTGTGCCGTAAACCCTCTAGTCTTACTGCAGCTAATAGACAAAGACTGCATGTTATTATGCTTTGGCTTTCTTTTTTTTTTTTTCCCTTTTTCAACTTGGGTGAAGGAGCTGAAAGCCACATCAGCTTGTAGACACTGGCGTGTCGTTAAAAAAATAAACACCGCAGCAGTGATTCAACAGCATAAGGTGCAAAGTTTTCTGTTTTTAAATTCCCATCTCACGCAACATTTTAAATCCTTTGCTTTCTTTTGATTCTCAAACCCTTTCCATTTCCTATTGATACAATCCATCTGTACGTTTTCACTAATTGCCACCCTGCCAGTTACCATTTTGATGACCGATGTTCCAGATGTGTCAAAAGTAATAATATGACTGATTAGTCAATTCAAAAACCCCTCGGCACGTAGTAAAGTGGAGGCCACCTCAGAGTTTTAATAATACTGTAAAACCTTTAAAGACCTTATCTATTAAATCCCAGCAAGCAACACAGCAATATTATTAATGTCCAACGGACAATTTAATAACGAACAGACTGTGTGCTGGCTATAGATGTTTGACCAAGGCAACATGGAGAGATGGAGCATCACAGCTAGTGGTTGGTTCGGTATATGAAGTGTTTCAATTAGACCTGGTCCCTGTGGAGAGAAGAAGCTACACCTAGACATGAAATGTTACTCTAATATCACGTGTAAGCGTTGACCAAAAGCTAAAAGTACACTTTACCTTTAATATCCACATGACTTGTTCCATCTCTTGCTGGCATGACCAGTCAATCTAACTACACTGCTATAGTTTTATAAAGTCACACAGTTTTCTTTCTATTTTTTTCATTTTTTATGAAATCCACATCTTTTTAGCAAACGGAGACATAATACTTACATGGTCTTATTACAAATAAAGATCACTCCTTTGCTTGAATACAAAGCACTGCTGGTTGTGAGACACATTTTGACACTGAGCCCAAGATTAGTTTCCTGGGTGAGCGTATACTTAATATAGCACGGTCTCCCAGCCTTTGCATGGAACAATCACAGAGTGAGATGAAACCCTGCACTTCCAATAAACAACATAAATATTTGATTTGCTCTCTAATGGACCCAAATATGGGGTTCAGGGGGCATGTAAATGATCCCACCAAGTGATTCGTCATTGTTAAGCCTGCCATCTGAGGGTCAGCTCTCCGGGTCAAAAGCACATTCCCAATAAAACAGCCTGCGGCAGGCTGAGGCTGGCATGTACATTTGGAATGAGAACAGAAACAGCATATAGAGAACAGCCATTACAAGGTGCAGGTGAGGCCGGGAGACTCTATAAAAAGAAGATAAAGCTGGAGGACGCGCGGTGTGCATTAGCAGAAAGGCAAATCGACACCAAGCCCACTCACCGCCTCTATCCCCCCACCCCCTCCCTTCCATGACTTCACCCTCCAGTTGATAATATTACTGCACTATTGATTTCCACCAGCCTTCTCCCTGGGACCAGTAAGACACGTGGTAATTGTAGGGAGACAGAAAGCCAATATGGGAGTGCTCATGGATAGCAAGGGATGCACGCTAATATTGTTGCTACACAGAGAAAAAAGGGGGGAAGCTGCCCCTGATTGAAGTTTACCTCGTAATTCTAAGACAACATCGTAGATGACAGTCTGACCCTGTGGGAGGAGTGGAGATATAAAAATTCAATGCAAAGTCCAGGGTGAATATGAAAGTAATAAGTGTGAGCAGTCAAGTGATGAGAAAGGAGATTGGTTTGCGGGCATTGCGTTAAGTGAAGAGAGACTTTGGAATTCACCCTCCTTTTTAAGATCTTGTTATAAAACAATTTTCTATTCATAATATAAAAAAGACAATTTATAATACCATTTTGTGCCCTCTGGCAGTAATGGACAAATAGACTGGATATCACATTATATCACACTCAATTTCTCTCTTCTGTAACAAATTAGATTCATTATGAAATTAAAAGTGGAAACTCAATATTGTTTTATTATTAAGCTGATTGCTTTGGGTTCTGGGGGGGGGGGGCG
>JARVLU010000001.1:45497959-45515285 GCA_031762415.1 Simpsonichthys santanae | reverse complement strand
CCGCACATTCTACTCCCCTTGAAGAGGACACGGGATGATGAAGGATTTATTTTGTATACCTGTCGAGTTGTGATTCGGCCTCGGACACGTCCAATCGACCACGCTCGTTACTTAAAAAGGACTCCGTAGACTCGCCACCTGGTTGTAAAGTAAAAACACTGATGTACATTTGCCAACAAACTTGTTCCGTTCGTTTCAGCTCTCTTTGAATAGATTCACAACACCTGTGCGTCTTTATAATGTGACTTTTTTGTATTTTTATGTGCGAGGCGAAAATACACGGGGGGCCAAGACGGTTTGAATTTCAACTGGAAATTATATGAAATATATAATTTAGAAACTTGATGAACAAAAAAGTACACGAGTAAAAATACGGGGTGGGGCTAGGCGGACAATGTTGTATCATGTTTCATTCCTGCATTTTAACTTAAATTTTGTAATTTATTGTAGCTAGAAATCATCTTCAAAAAAGAAAAAAAAAACAATAGAAAAAAAAAATCTCTGACTCAACAAGCACACTGACGTGTACAAAAACACTGCTCTGTTGATGATTATGATGTACTTCCATGTCTAGAGCTTCCTTTTAAGCAAGTGTGTTTTGCCATGTTTTTTCAACTTTTTTGCTAGCACTGTAAATGAATGCATTCCTAGGCTACTGTGAAGTCTGTTTCTTGTTGATGAGGAGCAGTCTCCTTTTGGCTCCAACTCCCTTCTGTGTTTTATATGTGCTTAAAAAAATGTAGACTATTGTGATATTGCCAAACTTGTGCTAAATATTTATACATCTGTCCTTTTTCATGTTCTTTTAGATCAACAAAAAAGGTTAAAAAAATAATAAAAAAACAACAAAATTAAAATTCATCAAGAATGTAGAATAGTAGTTCATTGTCACATTTCTGTTTTAATACACACTTGCGCTCACTGAAGGAAATTTTGTAACATATCAACTATAAATAATGTATTTATCTCTGAAATTTTGTATATTGCTTTTCATTATGTATGTATTAATCGTCATGCCCTTAATATAGTGATGCAGCACAGATAATTCAGCCAAGAACTGTTGCCTTCATTTGTTTTCTTTTTGTATTTGATGAAATGCAATGTGCATATATTTCATGTGTATCCTCGAAATTTGTGTTACACCGTCAAGGCTCTCTGTTCATTTTTTTTTTAAAGGGAAGTCAAACTTCATTGTTTATTTTTATATTGATTTTAAATTATCTATACAGACCATTTTGGAGAAAACTTTGTTGGTTGTACTGTCAAATAAATTGTTTGTGAACCATATGATAGTTGTTAAGATCCAATAGAGACTAACGTGCATGAGGGACAACCTTGGAGATAAAAAAAAAAAAAGAAGACTCCATTTGTGGTTGTATTTTTTTCTGTTTTGTAGAATGTATAGAAGTCATTTTTACTCACCACAAGACTCTGCCACATAGCTTACATGTGTTTACAGGGAAGAACATTTAAAATTGCCATTATTTGGAATGAAAACACAAATGAAAAAGTGATGTTTTACTATTAAAAATTTTCAGTAAAAAGAAACAACACGATAGCACCTCAGCTGTGGACTTCCTCAGTTTTAAGCACAGTTTGGATGGCAGACAAACTGACAATCAGGACAAAGAAAAAAAGACAGTAGACCCATTTGAGGACAAACCTGTGATTCATCTGTAAGATGTAGTGTTTAGACATTGCTATGGAGATAACTGTTTGAAATCTGTGGAAAAACGTGTAACATCCATAAAAACAATGAAAACTGCTCTTCACTCATATTCTTTCAGCGAAGCATTCTGACGTTGTGACACATTTTCACTGGTCTTTGTACGAGCTCGTCCCGAATCTGTGGAGCTTCAAAGGCTCATTGTAGTCATTCATAAACAGTGCAAGCTTTTTATTCAAAGCACCTCAAATGGGGCTCATTCAAATCCCTCATTTCATTGCATTAAGCCACCTAGTTAATAAAGAATCAATACATTGAAAGAGCAAGGTTATCCTTTGTCTATAAGGGCTGGTATCGTTTTGAACCTCTTATAGTTTGAGTGCTGAAAAGAGGGGGGGCGCTGTGAAATCTATACTCATCAAGTGGGTCAAACAGAAGGATAGAAGTGTTTGAGGGAAGAACAGTGGCTCTCCTTAAAAACAACTGAGCATCTTATCTGGCATCCTGAGTGGCCGCGGAGTGCAGGTCACAAAATGTCAATTTCTCATCAAGGCAACATTGTCCGAGGCCACGTCTGCCTTTAATGCACAATTAAATGACAGCAACCTGAGTGGCAATCAGCATATCGCAGCTTATTATGTCAGCTGGCATGCGAAGATCCCACGGCAAAGGAGATAGTCCACAGACTGCTGATAGTGCAAAGGACAGATACACTGAAAGCAGCGATCTCATTTTCATCAGACGCCTCGTGCTTCAAATAATTTCCCCGATAACCCTGTACGTCTGATAACGCACATCTGCTGCCTGACGTTGCATTATCTATTTCAGATACACAGGTCTGGATCCGTTACATCGCCTTCTGTTTGGTAAAAAGTGATGTATAAAGTCTGTGAATGAAAGAAAACACACGAGCTGAGCAAAAACTCAGAGAGGAATAAAAACGACAAGGTTAAGAGTTGAATTGGAAAAAAAAAAAAAATGAATAGGTTAGTTCAGTTGTACGTTTTAAGAGCTCTGAAGCCTGCCAGGCAACCTCGAGGTACAGTATATATAGTCTCAGCAGGTTTCTTTGTACCCAACAAACAGCCACTAGCTCTGCCACACCATTCAATCATCGTGAGAGCCTCTTTTATTGGAGAACTCTAATGGCCACCCTCCGCCATGATCTTAATGTGTGCATTAAATATTTATAAATCCTGGGTCAATAATGCCCCATAACCAGAGCCTGACAGACCCCCACCGTACCATGTGGCTGCCTCGCTCTCAAACACAGGCATGGGTCACGGGGTCACACAATCAAAAGGGAGCAAGGCTTACCGCATCCATATGTTGCCACTCTTATCAAGACTTTCCTCCGTACTGGTTATCTGTCAAAGGAAAGAAATATTGAAAGCAATATCGATCTTAACTAGCCGTGTGTTGCCAAGGGCCACTCTTCAAACATCTGCTCGTGCATTGTTATATTTAAAAAAAGAGAGAAAAAAAAGTCCTCTGAATAATAAAAGCCTGAGCTGTAAAATTGAACATCTCTGTGTGACGCAGGCACCCTGAGCATGACTAATAACCGCGTTATTAAGACGCACCACCGGAGGTTTTTAAAGTTCTAAATATTTCTTCATCAGTGTCGGGTTGATTGTGCAGCCTGGCATCCTACATGAGTGATCCACTTCTTCTTCTTCTTGTTTTTTTGTTTGTTTTTGCGTCTCTTTTACGTGACCATATCCTGTGCTGCTCAGGTGAAAGATTGCGCTCCGGTGATAGCGTGCACAAAAGAGCGGCCGGACAATAAGCCAGTCAATGGAGAGCTCCAGTTGAAAGCGCCACAATGGCCGTGCATGCTGGGAATTGGGCTGGACGATATAAAGGAATGAAACCTTCATTGAGGCCATGGAGGACAAGCATTCAGAAAAGAGGTTTTGTTTGCTCTTTATCAATCGCCGCTTTCCCATGAGGAAAAACAATTCGAACTGACCTTAAGAAGTGAATATATATTACCTTGCACATATTTTTCCTTATTGAGAGGCTTGTGCGTTCACCTTAAATGGCATTGTCGCATGTTGTAGCGTGTCAAGACAGGTCGTGAGATTAAGAGGTGGACGATCGTTTAGCTCATCTGCTCAATGGGCAGTGCTGAGACGTACGTTTAAAGGATTTGCTCTCTGACAGTGGATTTGTGTAACTGCTGAATACAGGAGAAAAACAACAAAAAAGTGACTTTAAACATCCTGAACATTACACACAAGAATAAAAAAAAAAATGCTTCTGTGAGTCACAAAAACTGTACAAGTAGAAATCATAACTTTATTATGAAGTAAAATGGGGCATCTGACCTTTTTTGAGCAATTCCACATTTGAATCAAAACAGGAAATCTGTTTTATTTAATTTTATATTTTTTTTCAAACAGTCCCACAATAGCAAAGCCTCGTGTCTGTGATTCTGTACATCAGATAAGACACTGCTCCCCTGTTATTGTACACTGGGAGTCAGCTTCGCAAGAAACAAAAAAAACTTGTGAAAGTGGATTTTTTTTCCCCAGGATCTTTGCAAAGATTTACACTTCACTCACTACAGTGAAGAAGGATGAGCAAGGTATCCCAGTGCTTCAGCATCCATTAAACTTGTATTTGGGTGTCATTTGATACTTCATCAATGTTTCAGCGCAATTCAAACCCAAAAAAGTAGGATCTAACTCTAGTAGAATGGCGTTGTTCATCGTGTTTTCCTTCTATATAAACTTCACTTAGCCTTAAAATCACAGAGTTAGTATTGCTAGGTTAGTGTGTGCAGGACGACGGTGATAAAATAATATCACTTCAACTGTATTTTCTGCCACAGTCTCCTCCGTATAGAGCTCCTTTCATAGTAGTCCTCTGTAGTGCTTTGTCCAGTAGTTCTGGATATGATATCATCTATTAATAATGTATTGGCAATGGATTACATAAAAAGAGAGCAGAAATAACATCCAATATTCATGCCCCCTGAGCTTGAGTGTGTCCAATCCGTTTGGCCCATAAAACCTTAGCCCCATTTCCATATCCGCTGTGGGTCACAACAGGTCTGCCGCACAAAGGCTCACAGAAAAACTCAACTCAGGAAAAGGGCAGTATAAATTGGGTGGATTTCTGAACCCTTATGAAACAGTCCTCCTTTGGAAAAAGAGAAACACACCAAGAAAAAAAAAAAAAAAAAAAAAAAAGCCCTTTTCCGATTTCAGCGCCTGTGAAAAACCTGTTACTGTATTTCCCTCTTTAATTGTGCCACTTGAGAAATTGACGTGCCTCTGAAACATGGCATGAATCTCGCAGTTATTGCAGTCCCCTTGGCAGGGAATGTTGATACAACATCTGCATGCTATAGAAAGTAATGGAAGTAGCAGAGGTGGCAGCTGCAACTCTACAGGAAGTGTGCCATTTTCAGGCAGCGCTGCTGTGAGAACCACTAACTGCCAGCCTGGTCTTGCCGGCAGCTCTGATTGCCAGGACACTATGACAAACACGCAGGGGCTGGGAGTGTTGCATCCTGGGGGATGACAGCTTCTGTTTGATTGTCAATAAGGCTCATTAGCAGAAAAAATGGAGAATGCGAAAAGAGATTAAACGACTTGCAACCGGGTCCCCCTCATGTTTCATTATAGTGGATTTATCAGAGCCTTTATTTCATCAATTCCACAATAAATAAATAAAAAAAACTATAAAAACTAAACTTTATGTAAGCTACTCCGACAAATGCCATTCAAAGCTTCAGACATCCATCACACCTTACATAAACCTCTCCCCTGCTCTCATTTTAAAAACAGTGGCGGATGTTTTCCTCCATCTTAGGGAAGAACGGCCAACAAAGCAGCGTGTAAGGGCCTTTCCCTGAAGAGTCCTTGTCACGCGGCGCCAAACCTCTGTGATTATCGTTGTTTTTGCAGAGAGTGTCCACGCCTGCCAATACCGCTGTTCCATAAATGAATTTGGCCCCTCGTCAACGAATTACCTAACACGCAGAACTGTGTATGTGTCACATCCAATTCCAACTCACCGGCTTTGGTGGTGTGTGTCAGCTGGAAGACTTAATCATCAATCGTCAATCATAATAAGCAAAGCACATTGATAGGGGTGTATTTTTTCCACCGGCTTTTTCTCCTTGACAGTTAAATAAAGTGGAAGGGGAGAAGTTAAGAATGACCTTGTGAAATTGGGACCACGATTTATATTCCTAATTTGGTGTATGGATTAATTATTCTTGGCGAGTGCGCGTATCCGTTTTCATGTGGCAGAGCTCTGGAGTTATATCCACTTGATGAAATCATTACTTCTTAACATAAGGAAACTGGAATATATCAGTAAGTTACCAGCTTTGCATATTTTAAGAAGCAAACTTTTAATTAATTCCTAATTGGTCAGTTTATTAAAAAAAGGACTTTTCCAGCATTAGTTGCTAATCTATAATTCCCATCTCAGATCATACAAAATTAATCGCTATGACCTGCCCGGGCTTTTAATGCAGCCGCACAAACATGTTACACGTTAACTGTGCAAAGCATGTCTTTGGAAAAGGGCTGAAAAATCTGGCTCATATTTTCCCTCCTGATCCATTGCACTCCTCTCTCCCGTCATATAGATCGGAGTCTGCAGGGGCCAGAGGCGCTGACAGAGCCCAGATGCTCCCAGTCTGTCTGGGGGGACTGGGGAGACTGGTGCCATGGGGTCCTGGAGCCTCTGAAGTGCCGCCCCTCCATCAACGTGACCAAGGCTAGACCTGCACTTTCTCCAGGCTGAGACACTCTCCTCACCACGCTGACAACCGTGCTGCGTAGTCGCAGATTGATACGTGCACAGATATGCACTCAAAGGTAATCGCTCTCGCGTAATGTATGACCATTCATCAGCCGTTCCTAATTAGAGACCCCCAAGACTGATGCTTGAGTTCACAAGGTTACAAAGGCATGGCTGAAACAGGATTTGTAATTTTCATATACACACAGAAACACTTGCTGATACCTTGAAGAGATTTTCTTATCTAATCTTGTTCTCTTTCTTTACCTCGGCTGTTTTCCACCAGCTCGTGTCGACGGGAGTCTCTTTGTTCTAACGAAACAAACTTTAAAAAAAAAAAATTGCGGGCGCCACACGAATCCTGTGTCCTCCTGCTTTTTTTTCTCCCTCACAACACAAAGATCATTACAAGAGCATCAAAGTACGCCGTGTTTGAAATGATGGTCGTCTTTGTAGTTGTGGCGGAGCGCGGAGTGTGTTGGTATTAGATGCTGCTGTGGCAGCTGTCGTGGCTGGCTGCGCGGTACCTCGGTGTCAGGGCCTCAGAGAAAAGACTGTCCCGGCAGACAGACAGAGGGGGAGGAAACCTGATACCGCAGCCAAAACCCAGTCTAATGTCTGTATATACAGCTATCTATCCCTGTGCCTATCTGTCTGGCTGACTGCTGGACGTTGCCTATCTGCATGCTGGATACTCCTCTGGCTCCCCAGCTGCGACGTGCTGCTTGCAGCGGAGTTTCATACATCCTAAGAAAAAGTTGTAGCTTTGTTTATTTTGAGCGTCCAAACTTTGCACAAAGAGGAAAAAGTAGTTATTTATGAAACGGGATTAATTCTGCGGAGTCCCCACGACTTGTTTCAAAGGGTGCAGGTTGTGATAGCAGCAGAGTTATGAGCCGACATGTATGAAGAGAAAGAGATGGAAGCGCAGAGTGTTTGTGTTTGATGTGGGGGCAGAAAATTGTTCCATAATGAGGAGGGGTGCCAGGATATGAGATGGGAAGCAGGGAGTTGGAGACAGGATATAACTTATGAGAAGGAAACTAATGTTGGGAAAGGCTGTTGTTGTTGTTGCGGCTATACAAGCTAAAATGTATCTTACCACTATCGGCCATGATTAATACAGCCCGGCCAGGTCACAGCCCCACACTGACGCTCCGGATGCCACCAACCGTATCCTCGCTTTTTCTGGGGGCTCAAATGAGTGTGTGTCCTGTGCGTGTGAGAAAGCGGGAGAGAGAAAGTGCACGCGCGCGTGTGTGAGGGGGGTTAATAAATGTTGAATCAAACGCCGCACGAGACACTCACACTCCTTAAGGGTTGCCCATTAGCGGTGTGTGGGTGCATGGGGAGTTTATCAGTGTCTGGGTGATTTATGAAGTCAGACTCAATATCATCCACTTCACCCACACACATATGGACATACACATGTGAACACACCAGCATGCACGGCCACGTTCTCACGCACTCACACGTACACAGGCACGCACTCCTTCTCTGTGAAACGGCGGCAGATATGGGATCAAAATTAAAGGTTTCACAGAGATTAGCAGTGCGCATGACGAGATTGCCTTAATCTAATTTCTTTTCATCTTTGAGCCAGCATCACATAAAAGTGGCCCGTTTGATATAAAGCACAACAAAACAACGTTTATAACATTAAAAAATGATACGACATTGTAAAAGTGCGGAGAATGTGCGAGAAATTAACGGTGCGATTTTTATTCAGCTGATGTCGATTTTTAGGGGATACCTATGCAAATCTCTACCAATTATTGGCAAAATGTTTGATGCTTTGATACTGGACTTGCTTTAAAAACATCAACCGCACAACTCTAAAGACATCAGTGGCCCGAGTTGCTAAATTCATGGCATTCCATAGAATTTACTTGGCCACAAGCAAAAAAGGAGGGTGCTTACAGTGCACTTCAGAGTGTGCCTGGCTTAAATGGGACCCCTTGTGGCTGTGTCACAGCTCCCTTCGTTAGGGGGCTGACTGTAGCCTGTAGTCACCACAGGCATCATTAGCCCTCTGTGAAACCACAGACTGAGTCTCATTCTTCATCTGCCTGTCTGCTGCCTCAACACTTACGCCGCGACGCTGCTCCAATGGCACAGCAAGCGAGTCCAGCGGCACGGCGAGACAGCCACACAGAGCCGGGCGGATAAGGAATTCAAGAAAATGCAGCAAAGTTCAAATATATTCAGCGAGCTAGCCACTTGAATTGGCTCTGTAAAGGTTAGAGCTGAGGTTATTTTTGGACGGTGCATTATTAGGCTACCTGAGCAGAGAAAAAGAGGAATAACTACGAACAAGTTAGGGCCAGAAGTCAGTGAGAAGAATCGAGAATTTAGGAGTTTAAAAAAAAAAAGAAAAGACTAAAACGTAGCTGAAAAAGCAGAACGCCAAGAGGAAAATGTAGTAAATAAAAAGTTAAGTTATTCAAAGTGACTGTTTTCTCTAAACATGCACATGCACTGCTGCCATCGCCATATGCTCTTTTAGAGAAAAAAAAAAAGCTATCTCAAAGGCATTAAACAAGGTTGGGATGAAAATAAAACAACATATAAGCATTTAAATCACTGACTAAATGTGCAGGATGAATTCAAGGTTGAAATGTTGATGTCTGTTTCCCGTTCTGCACTGCCCTCTAATGGAAAGCGCCCCTCAGAAATAGAAAGAGCAGCTCTGACAAGCTGCAGCAGGGAGAGAAGGCACACAGCATAATTAACTATGAGCTGAAACTGACTGGAACTTATAAGAAATTAGCGTCTAAATTAAACACAGTTAAATTGATAAAAAGCACAGATTTGTCATTTTTGAGCCGTATTTATTTAAACAAGTTGAGCAGGGTGTGTAACGCAGAAGACTTCTCCGCTCTAGGTGGATTATAAGGCGGGAGCAAACACTGAGATCTAAACGAAGACAAAACAAATGCTTCACTACAAAGCTTTGTAGCCATAAAATTCAGAGCCTTTATCACTGGATGTTGAACAAAGCATTCACTTGGCAGGAAATTAAAAAAAATAACGAGAGGTACAAAGACTAATTCTGTTCAGGAAAAAACAAAAAAAAAAACAAAAACAAACAACAACAATGCAAGAGACATATTTTTAAGGGAATAATAATTATTCTTTAGAAAAACCATTCCAGCACTATCTGGCAAATGCAAGAGAGACCCACGGGAGCATATGTTTGTAATTCCTACTGTTCTCTGTTTAAGTTATTTTTGTATATTATAATTCCGCAACAACTCTGTATCATATTAACTATGCAGCATCTTTATTCTTAGATTTAAAAAAAAAATGAGTAAAGTGAATATTAATAAGTAATTGTAGTTGTTCCATAGTGCGTTCCAAGCACAACTAACTTTATGGGTTTGTTTTGTGTCCTTAAACAGAAAAAAAAAATCAACCCAGTCAAATCAATGTGTGTGTGTGTGTGTGTGTGTGTGTGTGTGTGTGTGCTGAATGAAGGACAGTTGAGCTCTGTCATGCTTCAGCTTTCCCCTCTCTGCCTCTCATGGGTGAGCAGCCATTGTTTGAGATGGTCACCCTTGCCGCTCATGTACGGCCCACTCTGT
This sequence comes from Simpsonichthys santanae, assembly GCA_031762415.1. NCBI lineage: Eukaryota > Metazoa > Chordata > Actinopteri > Cyprinodontiformes > Rivulidae > Simpsonichthys > Simpsonichthys santanae. The sequence goes on along the minus strand of JARVLU010000001.1, from coordinate 45,505,271 downwards.
CCAGAGCTGGAAATGACTCGGTGACAAGGAATGAGGAGAGGAACCTGGGACAAACGAACAGAGAGCGAAGAATGACGCTCTGACGAATGAAACATTTTTATTTATTTATTTATTTATTTATTTTTTGCGCACAGAACGCAACTCTTCTATGTGCACACAAACTTTAAAACGGCGGCTTATATTCTCTTTTCTTTAAATCCCAGTATACTTGAAAACACACATTAAAAATAAGACAAAAACTTAAAAAAAAAAGAACAATACAGCTATTTCTTGAATAAAAACAGAATAAACTTATTTGGTCTCACCTTAATGTTTTATCATCTACAAATCTAGCTGAAAGTTGCTGAGAGTATGTATTATGTATAAAAGAAAGTTGGATTTACCTAAAAAAAAAAAAAAAGTGACTTAAAAGTAACCAACATGCAGAAAATATGATCTGCACCTTTTCTCTATTATTTTGCACTTTTCATGTTGTCGCACTGCGTGAAAACAAAGTGCCACACCAGAAGTATTTGGTTTGATCCTGCACAAATCTACATTCGGGGTGATGGCTCAGTCTTTGGATATAAATGTTTTTTTTTTTCTTTTTTACTCTTTCATAGTGAAAAGCAAAGAAGCAATCAAAAATTAATGGGCAAAAACACCAGCAGGATGAATATTCAATCAAGAGGGTGTCAACATTAAGATCTGATAACCCTGTGATCATTAAAAAGAGGAAGTCGGTGGAGCGTTTATGCTTGTTGCAGACGACTGCCAGGGGGGTCCCGATTTCTTTGTAAACTAAATGGCTGGAGAAAGATTAAACAAGCAAGCTTAAAAAACTCCCATCATTGTGAATTCAGGACAACAAAAGCCGTAATGGTTTGAGTGAATCTATTTTAAATACTGTATTCTTAACGCTGCCCTCATTTTGTTGTTACCGCGACAAAAAAAAAAAAAAGCATCACTGCTGCTCAGTGACTGTACTCCTCCAATTTAGCTGCACTCTGAATTGATGGTTTTACATCCAGCCTTTCGGATGGAAGTCAACGAGCGGTATGTTTCGGTTCAAATCCATCATTAAACCCACTTCCCTATCAACAGCAATAAAACTTTCTGAGCCTGAGATTAACCTTGCAGACAGAAAAAAAAATACTGCTCGCGTATTCCGATCAATATCATTCCCCGGGTTTGGAGGGAGAGCGGGGGTACCCTCAAGGCCTTCGGATCTGCCTTTTCACATAGGGGGGGGAAAGAACACTGCACCAGGCTTATCAATACTCAAATCCTGGAGAAGAAGAAGTGCCACAGAGAGACGGGGATCGATTGAGCACACTGAGCTTTTTCGCAGCTGAAGCCCGAGCGGAGCAGTGCTGCTGACAAGTAATTGACACTGACAATCTGACTCTGGATCTGAATCAGGAGCTGAGGGCTCAGGCTCCTAGCCTCACTCGCAAAAGGAAAGAAATGTCTGTAAAACAAGACCGAGCACTACTTTACAGTCATCTAGCAGCGTTGCCACTGGCTAATGTATAAAGTACATTGAGAATTTATCGCTAAAAACCTAAATGTGCTTTTAATTTTGACAGAAGCACCTCTGATTATAATGGATTTATTCATACAACTTGTAGAAAGTGAAGGAAAAAAAAATGCAGCACTAAAATGAGGATTATACATATTATTTCATGCAACATATAAGGAAGAGCATGTGCTTTGCTGTACAAGACGTGCTCCCAGCCTTCACACCGGTGGTGCCCACAGCACTACATGGGCCGAGTTAAACAGGCTTTGATCAAAGGGTTTGATCAAAAGAAGACACACCGCTTGCCCTCTAGCCTTCCATTTTGTACACAGTGGATTCATGGGCAAAACGATGCGGACCAGGTTTCCTACAAGAATCGGAGATTTGCAGTGAGCGTCTGCAGTAAAGACATGAGAGAACAAGAACAAAAAGTGTGGGCTTAAAATCACGCTGTAGGTAGTTTTACTTCTCAGCTGATCTCAGAGGGACGCATTGATTTTACCACTTCATATACGGGCGCACACCTACAGTCTAGATCACATATCTTGCATTGGGAAAAACGTAAAAATATAATTTCAAGGCAAAATCTAGTGGTGGGCACAATTAGTTTTGTGAAGGCAAAGCCTGAAAATGAATCATACCATTTTAAAATGTAAGTTATTGTTTGGACAGACCTGTATTCTTAAAAAAAATGAGTAGGGAGTGGGTTAAATATAATCATACACACATAAATACATCAAATAAATGGTTTACATGCACCCATTAATGTTTATAATGGTGTTCATTCCTTCATTTTACAAGCAACTGTAGCATAAAATATTGACTGAATAACCTTTAATGTTGTGCTACTGATATTTGTAATAAAAAAATAACAAATGCAACAATGACATCTTCAGACATTTATTTCTACCAAATATCTACATGACTAGTAACGCAATTAGTTTCAATTTAAATGAGTTGCAAATAAATGTATGTTATTAAAATTGCTTGATTGTAAATATATATATTATAACTTTAATAAAGTATACAATGTAACATCCCTAGAAAATAATATTTCAAAGTTAGTAAAACAATAAATGTTTTTTATTATTATGTATAGCAGAGGTTCTCAAACTTTTAGGGTTCAGGGACCTCTTACATGGGAGAAAAAGTTTCAGGGACCCCTCATAACCCTCATGTATATTAAATAATTTTCTTCAATTTGTCTCTTTAATCCAATGAAAACATTTGTGTAACATAAATACTTACGATCTGTTCTTTAAAGGTGTTAATACAAGTTTTTTACTTTTAAACATGGGGTCGTTTTCATTCAAGAAACACTTAAATTTTTTAACTTCACTTTCTAAAAATTACAAATTTGAGAAAAAAATAACAGTATCAAACAGTATCAGGGTCTGGGGGTCCTCCCCCAGAAAATTTTGAATAAAGTAGATGTGATTTCCTGTATTTTGGTGTATTTTAATGGGTTGTTAAACATCTATGTGCTTGTGAAACAATAATAAATAAATTGCGGACCCCCAACCACTGGCTCGCTGATCACTGGGGGTTCAGGGACCTCAGTTTGAGAACCACTGATGCATAGCATCACCCAAAAAAAATAAACCAAAACTGTTTTCTGCAAAAATGAATAAATAATAATAATAAATGAGTAAAATCAAGACAGTAAAGACAGAAGTCTGCCTTGTCAATCAATGTCAGCCACACTCACCGGGTTCTTCCTCATAGCCCCTCCCACTGCCCGCACCGCTTTGGGGTTTCCCGCCATCTCAGCGAGGCGTTTATACGAGACCGTCTCTCCAAACTTCACATTCTTCAGAAGTATGTGGAGCACTCGGCTGGTGAACGCATCTTCGCCACGCAGCACAGGACAGAGAGGAAGGGCGACAGACAGAACACAGAAAAAAAAGATTTATCTCTCAAACTAAGACAGCTGACTGAGAGCCTGGTGACATGAGCACGCTTTGAACATGGATCGTGTTCTTTCAAATGAATCAAAAGTTCGGAAAACAAAACGTGTACGACGGTTTTTACAACACCAACCTAGTGTATATATGTCGACATGTCCATTCGTTTCTCTCCCTCTTCCTTTTCTTCACAACACTCATAAAAAAAAGACTAAATACATAGAAGTCCCCCCACTTTGACCTTAGATCCAGTATTAACATGCTACACAAGCTGATGTGAGAAAATTATTCCTGTGGCAGAAAAATCTAGGTTATGCTGTGGAAAGGTCACAGCTAAAATTAAAAAAGTTCGCTCCTTCATTTAAAAGGATTAAGAGAGGCCAAAACGACTGCAAATCTGCTCCAGATTTTTAATAATAATAATTTGAATGTTGCAAACCATTTGTGGCAGTGGGATGACTTTGAGGTTAATCAGACCAATTTGTCCTTTTAATTGCTTTCTATTCAGAGTAGATTCATTATATCATCTTCACTTAAATGGCAGAATTCTTCAAATCATCCGCAGCTTAGCCGACCACATTAACGGCTTTGATTTCATTAGCACTTTAGCAGTAGCATTATCGTTTTTTTTTTTTTTTCTGGATTACCAGACAGTGACTGAAAGGCTGACTGCTAAAGAAAAAGTATTTAAAGCGAAACCTTAATGTGCGCAAGTGAAAAACACTTTTTTTTTTTTAAATAAAAAGAGGACAAGCTGAGGAACAATAGTGTTGTTCTCAAAACTGGGTGAAATTCCTCTAGTTTATACATGTACTCAGTCATGAAAATTCAATTAGTGATCTCCCATTCTCTCTCATTTATATGGTCTAAGAGAGCACATGACAACTGATCTATGTGAAATCCCTCTAAATTGGCATTGTGTGAAAACATGTCACACCCCTGTCTCTCTTCTACAGAGTGAACATCCTTTGCTCCCCAGGCTCCCTTGCTACCTTATAGTCACTCTCTGCTACACAAAGCCACGCGAACAAGGCAATTTGCCTAAACTGGGGGGAATAAGTGTAAAACCTAAAGGGGATACATTTGATTGATGCACACCCATGTGAGTTCTTTGTCTTGAACAAGGCCCGTAGGTACTGTTTAATAATTTTTCAGGTAATAATCACGCTGTCAACGAGCTGACGGGCTCTTACACAGACAGCCTTAATGTTACGAGGAGATAAGATGCGCCACGAACGTTTCTTTTATGCACCGCTCTCCCTCCTAAAGCTTGGATTTGGCCTCATGATGTGCGCGGTACATATTGATACCGCTTTACTGATGGGCGGATGTCAGCCGCTCAGACTAAGGTGATGACAAATCCCTGCTGATGCGAACGTTATTGACAAACAACCAAAGTTGGCGGCACACTGTGCATAGGCCTGTCGCAATAAAAAATAAATCAATTAATGGCATGCTAAATTAAAATAATCTACCTCATTTTCATTTATCAGCTTTATCGTATCTACATGTCTCTCTCTTTCTACTGAAGACACTGGATGACACAAGGCTCAACTCTGGTGCTCTTCACTAACCCCTCCCTTTCTCTTTTAAATCTGTTTTAACCGTCCAAAATCACTTGTTTGGATGGTGAAAAGCAGCTAAGCTGAAAAACTAAGCTATGAGCTAAGCTAACAGGCCGACCTCAGGGAAAAAAAAAAAAAACAACAACTCTGTCTTGTTGAAGCTGCAAAATTCACAGTTGAACCCTGTGCCTTGGTGTAAAAAGTTGTTTTTCTCTGCTTAAACAAGACGAGAACTTGTTTACTGATTTAGTTATTAAAAGCTTTGAGAAAAATGCTACGCTAAAGAGCTCAAACCACACCAAGCGTCCGCCATTTTGAGAACCGGAAAAAAAAAGGAAGGAGAGACAGCCCACATCATGTCAAGGGGCCTCCCTCCCATTTTTCTTAAAGAGACACGCTGCTCGCTCTCTCACTATCCATCCTTTGGTTCAGTTTTATACTGCCATCTGGTGGGCAAAAAACATACTACATTCACAATAAAATTAACCAACATTTCTTCTTAAATTCAACAATAATTATAAATTATTGTCAATTTTCAAACAATATTATCGTTTATCGCAATCATTTCTGAGACAATTAATCGCCCAGCAAAATTTGTTATTGTGACAGGCCTACCGGTGTTTCTTTGGGCAATCCTTCATGTAATGTCCGATCTTCCCACAGATCCTGCAGCACCGGTCGTTGGGCGCCAGCTCGCCGTCTGTCAACACCTTCGAGTCGAAGAAGTAGTCCTGCACACACCACACCGTTCACCAAACTCTTCTTATTTCGTTAAGGCATTTGTGAGAAGACGAGCCGCGTCACGGTGGATTTACCACTTCGGTGCCGGGGATGGGAAAGAACGGCACTCCAAAGAGCTTCCGCCCATTAATGAAGGCCTTCATGATGAAGTTGGTCACTGGATGGAGAAGAAAAAGCATGTTACTGGGTCAGAACATGTCAACAGCTCGTTGGCGTCTCCTTCTAACCTCACATGAACTTTAATGGCATTTACAACCATCAGTCTTGAAAAATTGTGTAAATAAAAACAATAAGAAACATCTGGAGGAGTGTTTTGTAACCAGTTAGGATAACTGTCAGTAGGTCAGTAAGACCAGGTATAAAATGAGACTTTTAGATGTAAAGATGGGGAGAAGGTCATGACCTTTGAGCCCTCAGGGGCCACTGCATTAAAACCAGGTCTGGTTCTGTTCTGGGCTCAGGAACGCTTCCAAAGATAATCCACAAATGCTGCCTCAAGCTCTATCAGGCAAAGAAGAAGCCAGATGTGAACATAGTCCAGAACCACTGCCGTCTTCTCTGGAGCAGAGCTCGTTTCAAATGGACGGAGGTGAAGTCCGGAACTGAAACCACAAATGCCATGTTCTCCTACCAAAGAGGAGAGGGATCATCTAGCCTAGCGTTCAAACGTCTGCTTCTCAGATGGTATGAGGGTGCATTAGTGCCCAAGTTCCTAGGTGTTTACAGACTGAAGAGGGGATGCCTCATAGGGATAACCTTGGTCCTGTCCCAACATTGAGATGTTTAAAAGTTGGGACAGGACCAACTGAGCGTGACACATTGTGTTTCAGGCACTTACTTTTGCGAGACACTCCAGCACCAAGATTATGATTCAAATCAAAAGGATCTGAGGAGAAGAACACGTGTAAGCAGATCAGAAGTCCTGGACCAGAAGAACAGGCAGGTCCAGTTAAAGCGGAGTCGTGTGAGCACCTTCGATAGCGATACATTTACTGGTCCACTGCTTCTCGAACGTGGTGAGGCGTTTCTTTTGACGTATGCTGATGACGTGCTCCTTAAAGTCAAACTCTTCTGTGTAAAACCGGAGCAGCCCCAGCCACAGCTCTCCCACCGACTCCGTGTTCGGCTGACAGTTGGACAGGCGCTGACGCTGTGCGGGCAGAACAGACCTGCTCAAACCTGAACCTCAAATCTGAAACAAGACATCTGTCTTGAACTCACCAGCTCGGCGAGGTCTTCAAAAAAGAAAGCGTTCCAGCCGTCCACCATCCGCTGCGGAACAGTCTTACCATTGAAGATCTGGAAAAGACAAAACACGGAGCCGTTTGTTCCACCTGAATTAAAGCCCAACATTTTTCGAGTCGAGGTGACGGATCAGACGCGAGTACCTCCTGCAGGACGGGGATGACCGGCGGCTGCCTCTGCTGCAGGAAGTAAAGCACCATCAGGATGTAGGCGTACGACGAGAGGCTTCCTCTGGAGGCGTCCCCGATGTCGCAGCGCTGGGAGCACAACAACAAGCTATTTTCATTCATTCAACCTTTATTTAAACAGATAAGTCACATTGAGCCTCGAAGACTCATTTACAAGTGAGATCTGTT
>JARVLU010000001.1:45473814-45491859 GCA_031762415.1 Simpsonichthys santanae | reverse complement strand
ACAGACAGTCCAGACGTAAGTCTGCTACAGAGTCTCCTAAATGTGACGTTTGTGGGAAAACCTTTAAGAATAAATCAGAGCTGAAATGTCATCAAAGAACACACACCACAGAAAAACATTTTTGTAAATTCTGTGGCAACAGTTTCAGACTAAAAGTCCATTTGAAGCAGCACATGAGAGTCCACACAGGCCTGAAACCATATGTTTGCGGAACATGTGGTAAATGTTTTTCACATCAATTTAGATTGACTCATCACATGAGAACACACACAGGAGAGAAGCCCTATTCTTGTGGAGCTTGTGGTAAATGTTTTTCACATCAACATAGTTTGACTCTTCACATGGGAACACACACAGGAGAGAAGCCCTATTCTTGTGGAATATGTGGGAAAAGTTTTAATCGTACTCATCATTTGCTCTACCACATGAAGACCCACACAGGCCTGAAGCCACATTTGTGTGGAACCTGTGGTAAATGTTTTTCACATCAACATAGTTTGACTCTTCACATGAGAACACACACAGGAGAGAAGCCCTATTCTTGTGGAATATGTGGGAAAAGTTTTAATCGTAATCATCATTTGATCTACCACATGAAGACCCACACAGGCCTGAAGCCACATTTGTGTGGAACCTGTGGTAAATGTTTTTCACAACATCGTAGTTTGACTGTTCACATGAGAATCCACACAGGTGAGAAGCCATTTTCTTGTGGAACATGTGGTAAATGTTTTTCACATTATCATAGATTGACTGTTACGTGAGAACCCACACAACTGAGAATCTGCAGTAGAACATTTGTGGGTAAAACTCCCGATTTTCTCTTGCTGCTGTAGCTTCAGCTGTGTTCAGTTTGCACCAGTTTCTTTAGCTACTCTCATGGAGCTTGTGCAACACATTAAGCTTACAAACTGTCCTCTGGACATTTTCCTAAGTTCCTGCCAATTTCAAAACAAAATAGATAATTTATGTGAATCATCTAGACGTGAAGAGTTTTTTCGGGGGGCTAAGTGTGAGAGAAGCTAATGCTACATAAGTAGCATCTTAGCTAGCACGTGTGTATTGCATGCCTCTAGCTTGGTGCTGTGTCAGCATTTGAAAAATGTAGCTGCCATATATACTGAGATTTTACCTTCAGATTAGAAATTCCAGCTGATGGAGTTCTAGAGAACATCTTGAAAGAGAAAGATGCAGTTGGGCAGAAAGAAGCCAAGTGGAAATGAAAACAACAGGAGATGGATGTTGTACCCAGAGGACTGTGAAGGAACAGAGGAATAAAAGTTATGAAGTGTAGAAACTGGCAGCAAGGAAGGAACCTGTAAATTATTTTTGTTTTAATAATTACATTTAGATTTACAAAACTGACTGAAAAGTTGTTTTGTGTGTGTGTGTACATGTATGTGTGTGTGTGTGGGGGGGGGGTCTATTGCTTGGCACAGTATATTTTTATGCTGTGATAGTTGCCTGATGCAGGTCATTTTCTGTTATGAGTAGGTCTGTCACTACATCAGGAAACCGTAAAAAGCCCTAATTCACTATTGGTGGTTATTAAAATGTCATCTGGGCAAAGTTAATATTGTTATTTTTAAGCATGCAGTTCAGTGTCACCACTGCTCATCACAATGACAAGTTGTGTTACAAATAAATAAGTTAACAAAATAAAAGTCAAGTGCACCCTAAAGTCATTGTTGGTAATAAACTGTCACATTAATATCATTATCTTAGTCATAAGAGAGAGTTTAGAAACAGGATGGCGCAGATATGGACCAGTTGAATGAGGTCTCTCTAAAATAATTATTGTATCAAGTGTTTACTTTTGTAGGTAAAGTAGATGTTTGTGTGTGTGACATGATGATGGAACTATGCATAAAATGAGACAAAATGTATATGTTGTATCATTCAACTATGTTCGTTTTTACAAGCAAAATGATAAATCAATGAAAGTTTGATTTAAAAGTGATTTTAAACTTGGTGCCATGTTTCGTCACGGGAAATCCGGGTACTTCTGCATGCGATGTCTGTGACGTAGAGACAAGAACGTCTGTCAGCGGGTGTCATTACAACGCCGTGTCATTATCTTCAAGATCGCCTTTTTTTTTTTGTGTAAAACTTGAAAATGTCGTTACGTTGTGTCACATTTGGGTGTTCTAATATCGCCAGTGAAGAAGTGAGACTTTTCACTTTCCCAAAAGATGAAAAACTTCGTCAAGAATGGACAAAACAAGTCCAGAGAACGAGGGACAGATGGCCAGTGTTTTTCAACCACTGTTCCATGGCACACTAGTGTGCCACGAGTGATCGTCAGGTGTGCCGTGTGCGAAGCGACATATTTATGGATTTTTTTTTTCATATTTTTAGACCAATTTTTGGCTGAGATATGACTTTTTCATTTTGGCAAAAAAATGGTGCAGTACCACTTTCGGCCGCTAGGGTCCACCGACCGTTCCCAGCTCATGTATCCGACAGAAGCCTCCTCTGGTCGGACTCACTCTGTGGCAGCACGGCCTCCTGCTCTCTGGAGCTACTGTTACCTCAGTGTTTGACTGTTAGCAAAATATCTCATGAACCACACGACAGATTTGGATGAAACTTGCAGAAAGTAATCACTGGATGGACATTTACAACTGATTAGCGTCAGGAGATGTTTGAGCTAAAATTCGATTTATTTATAATTTCATTTTCACAGCACGCGCGACTGTTTGGAAGACTGTCGAAGCGAAAAAATTTAAATCCAGCTGATTTGACCATTACGTGCATTTATTAAGGAAAGGTTAAGCTCAGAAACACTTACTAAGTTCGGCTTCCCAAACTGAAGACAAATCGCTCAAATCTTCACTTAAATTGCTAAATGCGTCGGATTCTATATTCTCTATATTGTTATGTCGAGCAGGCATTACTGTCCCTACGTCACAGACGTCGCATGCGGAAGTACCTGGATTTCCCGTGACAAAACACGGCGCCAAGTTTAAAATCACTTAAATAAAATGTTCATTAATTTATCATATTGCTTGTAAAAAAGAAAATAGTTGAATGATACAACATGTATATGTTGTGCCACTTTATGCATAGTTCCAACATCATGTCACACACACTTTAAAGTAAGTGTCTATGAAGTGTAAAAAAAAAAAAAAAATCTTTGTGAGTGTAGAAGCTGAAGTGCTTGTATTTTGTTAAGACAAAAAGCCAATTTCTGAAAACCAACAAAAAGAGTTTCCAGGAGTAACGTAGTTAGAAAAAGTTATGAGTGCAGCTTCATCAAGAGTTCCAGCTCTGTTTGGGTTTAGAGTTCAAGACAAGAATAAATGGATCTTATTTTCTCAGGCATAGTCGTGCTGGCCAGCAAAGCGCTGTGCTTGGATGTGCATCTTAGAAGTAGATACTTGGAGGAATTTGCAGATGGTTGAGTTGGCATCACTTAACAGCTGAGTTTCTCTCTGCTGCTGACCACCCCCCAGGTCAACGCAAGCAGGCTGACCCATATTTGACACTTAAAGACCCTACTGGGAAGGTCCTCTCTTAACATGTGCATTACTCCAAAGTGGACCTCAAGCTGTGTTGCGGATTCTAAAGCAGGCCGCCAATTCCATTAACTGGTGTACAGGACTTATAAATAAATAATACAAACCATTTAAGTGCCCCTTTTTCAAAATTGGCTTATCCTGTATGGTATTAATAATAGACATTTACTTTGTTAAACACACAGACGGTCTCTCTCCTGCCTGCCGTAACAACATGGCCCTGAAGTGTTTTTTTACACTTCTGCAGGTCACAGTTTGAGCAGCGTTTTATATTGGACACGTGAAGCTGAGGTTTACTGGAGTGTTATGACTGAGCGGGTCAGTTTTCAGAGAACCCGCTCTGCCTGCTGCTCGTTTGTGGCTGCGTGATGAAAACCTCTCGGGTGCCGTTTAACAGTGGGTGTAAATACAGTAAAAGGTGTAAATATTCTCGTTTCTAAATAAACTGCGCGGCAGTTTATAGTCGAGCGGCGAAAACTCTGAAACCCACCAGCGGGCTCTGCGCTGAGACCCGCTCAAACAATGGCCATGGCTCATGGCAATCTCTGTCGGCATGGGTGAGTGCCCAGCCAGCCCCTACTTGTCATTGTCTCTCCTTTCTATCCCTCCCTCCCCCTTCCTCCCCCAGCTTTCCCTCCTCATTTCCCCCTCTCTATTTCTCCGTCCTCCCACACCAGCACTTGTGCCTCCCCAACAACCCCTCCTCACCCACACCGCCCCTCTTTCTCTCAGCAAGGATCTCCAGGCCACTGTTCCTTTCCTCTCTCCCCCCTTCTCACCTCCAACTCGCATCCTCCCACCACCACAACCTCCTCTACCCCTCCACATCTCCTCTTTCTCTCTGAGAGGATGTTCCAGACGCTGCACACTGACAGCTTGGGGATATTGTGTGTGGAAATGTTCCTGTTGGACCCGCAGGCCCTTACAATCTACTGGACAAAGGCTAGCGCACCTTTGCTTAAGATTTGGCACCTTTGACCTCCAGCTCGCACTTCAGACTTGTTACCGTGGCTAATTTCCCTCTCCCTCTGCCGTTGCTGGCAGATACGTTTGCTTTAAAAGGCGTCTGAGCGGTACAACTTTGACAGTCGTAAAAGTTAATGCAATGCAGTACATGTTAGGGCTGGTAAACAACAGCAAATATATATAAATAAGTGAAAGGGGAACAACAGTAGAGTTGAAGAGTGTCACCTCTAGGTGCAATGAGGGATTGCTTTAAAAGAGCACGGGGCTGTTGTGGAGATGTCGCTTCTGCAACATATCAGTGGAAGCTCATCACATGCTCTTTAAAAAGTTCAGACTGACGCACCTGTGTTGCTTATGTATTAAAAAAGTGCAATAAGTGTTAGAATAATCACCCTAAGGAAAAACAAAAGAACAAATATCTTAAAATGTCTGTCATCTTCTATATGACCATCACGAGTAGTGATAATAAAAAAAAAAATGCTTCAATAAGTTTGTTTAAATAAACAATTCAAACCAGGTTAAAGTAGAATTGCTCTTTCATTATCTTTCGACTGCATAAATCACACTGTCCTTCAGCCATTTTCTATTCAATCACAGGTAAGGAAATAAGAAACTAATTCTGAAACTAGCCAAGGATCTGCTGCACTAAAAAGAATATTTCCCCTGATACAAGATAGTGATTTGAGAAAATTTCTAATACTGTGCTCTTGTCACAATCAATTTCCAATTACCATAAATCATTGTTGCGTAAAGTAGGAGTCATTTGGAGTTCCACCTATTCTCCAACTCTAATATGAGGAATGAATTGAGCATTTATAGAATATGTTGGAGGTTATTTCATTCATCCTGGAAGAAGCAATCAAATGAGACAAAGGTAAAATAAATAAATAAAAATATTTAGAAATAAACTTGACTGTTTCCTTTGGCACATACGATATCTCTTCACTTGCACAGGACTTGCGCAAAACTTTTTTCTATCAGCCATAGACGTAAGAATGGAGCAGGTTAACCACAGGATTTAATTGAAAGGAATCTGGCCAAGGGTGTAATGGTATATTGCACAAAAAGGGGGGAAAACTCAGAACTCAAGCCTCCGTCCTGTGAAGCGTGATGGCGCTCATCCTGACTCGATCGGCTGTCACTTTTGACACAGCCTGCCAGAGTTCTCCTTCACCAATCATGGGTAACATGGCGGGTCAGAGGATGAAATAGAAAAAGGCCAAGAGCCGTTCAATATTTTCCTCAGCCTTATGGCTGCAGATACTTAACTCACGGACGTCAAAGACTCAAGAGAGCATGAAAAAAGCCTAAAATGACTGTCTAAAAAGCGGGGGAAAAAAAATACTGCATGTCTCTATGAATGTCAAGATCCTGATGTGCTCTGAGCAAAAGGCTGTGATACAATTGTAAGCCACTTGCTCAATGCAGCGCGTTCAACCATTTGAACATCATTCAGATTCCTATCTAGCTACTGTGGCACTAAACTCGAGAGCTTCTGAAGTGGTGAGCTATGAGGAATGCTTCCTGTTCGGTTGTGAGGGGGCACGTTCTGTGCTCTGCTGTTAAAGATGTAATAATATAAACAACTAGGCCAGATAAACTGCTCTCCGGGTATCGAGCAACTCTTATTAGTAAATGTCCACCAAAGAGGCCGCAGCACTCAACTCAATACATAAAGGTGGTGGTGAAATACTGCAGAGCAGGCAACAAAGCACACAACAATTAGGTCTTCTCCCAACTGGATAGCCACAGGAGTCAGTGAAGGCATGTATTACCAGAGCCTTAACTCTTACTCCATTATGTAGTGTATCCACACACCAATGCTGCAATGTTTATCTACAACAGACTACTGAGCAGTTTCAAATAGCGTTTTTAGCCTCTATTCTCAAGTGCCACAGTAAGAGATTCCAATTACCCGGATGGTAAGGAGCCAGTGAGAGAGGCATAAAGTACATTAGGGATCCCCCAGTAACTGCAGGGACCTTTTAGAGACTCGACTGAAGAGGGCCAAGAGACTGAAGGGACAGTGACCCTGCATGGATAGCCTCTGTCAAAATTTGACCACGTCAAGCACAAAAGCATTATGGGAATCCAGTGTCACCAAGTCCTAATTACTGTCTGTGTTCAGAGCAAATTACTGCCTTGTTCCTCTGATTAGGGAGGAGGCTAATCTTCACCTGTGTACGCCAGCACTGCTGAGGGCCCTTGAGTGTTAGCGCTTCGTCTTCTGTAATTTATTTTTAAATCAGTGCCCGCTCCCAAGAGTTTTGAGTGTTTTGTTGTGAACCGCTTACCATGATCCCCACCGCCGCCCCCTCACCCCTAAATCCTTGACTAAATCCTTGTTTGGTGCCACAGGAAGATAAGCAATAACAACACTTGGGCATAATTGACTCGTACTCCCCTCCAAGATGTCAGAGCAAAATCATCTCTCTGCATATTGCTTTAGTGTGTCGCACGCTGCACACTTCTGCATGTTGCAGATATAGAATCCAATCAAGTTCTAAAACAAACTAGCCTTGTGTCTGAAAAACTTCCTGGTCGACAACAGGGAAAGGAAAAGAAAAAAAAACTGCAAGAGCTGCTTTTAGCTGCATCTCTTCAATGAGAGGCAACTCTCGTTTGGCGTCCAGCCTCACCCTGGAGGTAGTGCTTTAGAAACCACAACATTTGCAGATTCTCATCTGAGTGAATGTCAGTGTCTCGTCTGCTTGGGGCGGTTTACAGGTAGTGTGTTACACAGGTGTTGGTTTGCACAGGAAATGGCACATGCAGCCTGATTGGGACGGTCCCGAGAGATGGCGGCACAAACACAGAGCACAGATGGGTCCAAGGGCCAGTGGGAGCAGCACCTTAATGAATACGCAGCTGAGTACTACACTTCAAAACATGCAAAACAATATTCTAAGGCCGCCGTAAAAATAGAACAAAAATCATCTGAATATCATCGCACAATGAATAATTCATACCATTTCTAAAGGGACTACGTCTAAAAGTCTCTCCCTTGCTTTATTGATGATTCTATTGAATATCTCAGCAGTTTACAGTTCGTATGATAAAGCATTTTAGTTAAAAACGCAAGCAGTTTATTTAACATGCAGCTGTATATTTAGATTTTTATATAGCTGGCATATTTTGTAATTATTCTAAAAATGCAACTAAAATATAACAGATCCAGAGAGAGAAACCCAGATAAAAGAAAAATACAGTGAAAACAAACAACAACAAAAAATAAAAAATTAGTAGTTATAGTTCTGGGTCTGTAAGCATATCATGTAAACAGGCTCCAACCAGGGAATGCATTTACCATACCATGCTATTCAGTGCAAAGCAGACACGAGTGTGAGAAAAACGATAAATGCATCACCTCAGATATTTCACACTAGCTTTGGTAGTGTGTAAAAGCTGTTGTGACAGCTTGGGTATTAGGGGTGGATAGATGGAAAATGTCTGGCTGCTTATGAATGCCAATGTGACTGGGGGTGATGGGTTTGACACAAAAACACTCCACCTCAGAACAATTAGGCTGTTCTCAGGCCCCATCCAGTGTTGCCGGTGATAATGGAAAGCTGTGAGGATAACTGGTGATAAATAGACTTTAACACCCTCCTCCTTAAGAGCAGTGCAGTTCTGCAGTCCTCTCATATGCTTAACTAATCATGACCATGGCCAGCAAAATCATACAAAAGACTAATTACTGTTGTACTTCACTTCAGTCTCAAAGGCCTCTTATAGAAGGACTTGGGGGTTCTCTTGCCTCTTTTCTCCTCTTGATGGTTATTTTTTTTTTACAAGTAGGCCTCACGCTAGACAAAAGCATTTAAAAATTGGTGATTGCTTTCATCCGCTTTAATTACATTCAGAAATGGCATTTCTGCCACATAATACACTTCTATTGTTTCAGAATTATCAGGCTCGGGGAGGAAAATCTACAATATTTGACGATGCTCCCGAGCTAAATCGCCTCTTGAAATTGAAATATGCCGCAGAAATGCAAAATAAAAAGCAAGCCTTTGCAGCTGATATACTGGAAGCTCCTTGGCTTTCTCCAGAATGCTATTATTATGCATATCCAGGTAGAAAGTTAATTAACCCAAAGCTTAAGCTAATTATGGTAGCAGAATGCTATCAACCAAACGCTTTCAGTCAGACAGCTGTCCAGAATTTCATTTGCTAATCATTTGTCTTTTGCCGGAGCATATGGTACATTTCCCCACTATCACAGCAACAACAAACAGATGAAAATCATTAACTAAAAACAATGTGCAATGTGAAAAATCAGACGCAGATTTATAAGGCTTTGTGTCGGAGAAAAAAAGGGGGGATTTATGGCCTGGGAAGTATAATGATAATTTTGGTTTTAGCCACTTAGGATTTTAGGAAGATCACATGACCCAAGTGTGCAGGGAATTCAGATGCACAAATATATTGTTTATATCTATATGCAAATGAGAACGAGTGTTTATCCGTGTAAAATTAATTGCAATTTTCTATAGGAGCTTATGCAAAGAGCTTGTTCTTAATTTTTATCTTCTAACACATTTTGTGCCCGATTTTCAAACACAATATTTTTATGTTGTTAAAAGTATGAACTCCCCAAGCTCAGAATTAAATCAATTATTTTCCCAAGAAATGCTTCATACATTATTTTTCTTTTCATAAAAACACATCATACGGGCTGTTAAAGGGTGATTGATATCAGCATTGCCTCGCGACATTATCAGGCAATAAAGGCTACTCAGGTTCTAATGCAACATGTCATATACCGGCTCCTGTAGTACATTTCTATTGAGGACCTCACAAGCTAAATTGCTTTTTTCCCGCTCCCCCACATCTCAGCTAGCTTGACAGACAAATTGATCAAAGCATTGTAAAATAATATGCTCGCAAAATGTCTCGGGGCAGGAGTCCAGCCCTTTTTTTTCCCATTTTTCACCCTAATAAAAAAGTGCTCCATGATTTCCTCTGTATTATGTGTCTATGCTCTGTGTAAAAGAGGCACGAAGACTCATATTTCAGATAACAGTAAGCTCCTGTAAACAAAATGCATATCGTTTTTTTTTTTTTTTTTTTTCCCCGTGAACACTAAGGCCATACTAAAAACTAAAGAGGGGAAAACTGCTTAACAGAGAGGCTGGTGCGTAAAGCCCCAACAGGGGTTGTTGAGATGTAATGAATTTGTTCATCTGATGGCGCCTTCAGGGCTGTCGTTAGACTGGCAGAGGAGGCTGATTTCAGGAAATGTTCCTAAGATCAGTTAGGAAGCAAAAGGGGCTTGAGACGTTTCTATTAGAAAAGCTGACGGTCATGGTTCGTAAGCAATACTTCAAAGGCATTTAGTTATAATGGCATTTATCAATAACTATCTATCAATGCCACATATATATATTATGTTCCAGCTGCTCGAATCCAACCAACTGTGCACCTAAAAACATGGAAAGCAAACAGCTTTTAAAGCAAACGCCTGCTGTTAGGTCTCGCTCGACTTTATGCACCAACGTTTATCTAGTTCCCTTTTTCCAAAATATGCTCTTAGTGATCGTTTATCACGCTGACTTCCTAAAGCCTGCACCACACCGCATTTAAAGCTGGAAAGAGCCTTGTTTAGTATGTCATAAATAAATCAATGGAAATGCCTGATCGGAACTATTACTGCTACAGGCAGGCTTTTGTGAGATCTACATGTAAAGCTGGTCGCAAAGATAAGCCTGTTTTTTGTCACTTCATCTCGCCTCCCTTAATGCCTGTTTACATTGAGGAACTCGATGTATCTAAGGTGGCTCTAGTTCCCATGTCATGTGACAATAACATCATATCCAGCTGGCCATGATAAAATCTAAACATTTCCCTAATAATTCTTGAGAACATACAGACGATATGATCGAAGCTCCACTTATGGCTGACGTAGCAAATGATATTAAACTGAGAAATGATCTAGTGATGCGAATCATTAAATTCATTTGCATATTCCTACTGAACCCGAACACACAAATTAAACCCTGTTCGCGAGGAGACCGAGAAAGGTGCTCGCACATGGTTACAGGACATCTTCCGTAATCAAAATTCCATATTATTAATTTTCTCACTTCAACTCATTAACGACAAGTGGAATGTTTTTACTGCTTGATGAATTTTCGGAAAGAGCAGACAGTCGAGGAGGAAACACATGTTGAGGGTATAATATACAAGGTCATTAATGGGTTTCCATAAATTAGAATTTAAACGTACATTTGGAAAAGGAGAACTTCTTAACCGGATGCATTTGAAATGGTTTAATTTCCCAAATCATTCAAGTTTATCAAATGTGAATCTACGATACATGGATATTTAATTTCAATCTAATCAAAACTAATCGGAGATGCAGGATCTGGACCTTTCAAACTGAGGAATAAGTACTTATTAACGTTGACTTTAATCAGTTTCAGCCGCTTCAGTAAGACTGCCTACATTCTGACAATTTTGAGGGATGGGCAGGCCATGAAACGCAACCACATATTACATTTCTGAGTGTCAGTTGACACTCGAAATTACTGCATACAACTTGAAGGAAACATAAAGAAACAGGAAAGAACAGTCCACACTCCCAGTGGCCTTAGTTGACCTCCCAGACATCATTTCTAATCAACTCCCTTGAGGGTAATAAACAAGTTATTTTTCTGAAATTTCAAATATACTGCGGGAGGAATCACAACCGCATGCCATCAGAAATCTAATTTCAAGCCCAACTGTATTCTAGTGCCCCTCATATTTCTAGTGCCTGCTCATATTTGCCCAACTTTCTCCAGGATATTTCTTGTGGGATCTACAAAAATGCCCTGCTTCCAATGAGGAATGGTGGCACTCCATCACAGGAGTGGATTCTGTCTGCCTGTAAATTTCACACCTTTGTTTATCACGTCACCCGCCCGGCTGTTGTACAGTACCTTTCAGCAGGTGCGACATCCATTAGGATCTGGATGGTGTGCACACCATTCTCACATCCACTGACTTGGATCGTCCCCAGGGGGCTCAGCAATGAGATGGTCTTCTGAGTGCATTGGCTCTCCTTTTGCTTCTTCATCTTGCTGCCCTGCTGAGCAAGTACAAATTACACTGTGTTTATTGACATATTCATGTGGCAACTTTTACAATTTCCCACTCATATTTGCATTGAGTGATCTATTGAAGACCAAGTGGGTCACCAACAGAGCATAACTTACGCATTTGAGCACCTAGCCTCCCAACAATGTCATGATGCGACTTGATCCCTGCATTACTCTCAAATATTTCTTTTGTGCATGGAAAAGAATACGCCTATCTAACCAATAAATCGCCCATTTTTCCCCTCTTTCTGTTCTATATATCACATAAATGAGAAAAACAATGCAGTCTGTTCCCTTGTCTGGTGGGGGATTCCCAAGATAGCTCGACATTATTTTCAATCCGTCATTTTTGGTTGATGGCCGGGATGTTTTTCTAGCATTAAATTTGTTCCTTAGGGTGCAACTCCAATGGGATTCTGGTTTCCAGCCCTTAACAACAGCAAAAACGTGCAGCTTTTCTGACGACTGAGATGGATACTGGCAATAACCAGACAGCAGTTCCTTTTTTATTTTTACTTTGAGGGACGAGAGATGATTGACTATGTTATATGTGAGTTTTTGAGGGATGGGGGTTATAATAAATAAAGGTCACATTGACTGTAGGAGCTTCAACCAAGAATACCTTTAATTCACAAAACCTTGATTTGAAAAGTGTAAATAGTGCAAAAAATATTTAGCTCACCTTTTATATAATTGGTTTAATCGACTCAATTCAGATACATCAATAGCCCTTAAGTTTATTTCATAACTGATAGTTTTGCTGAACTGCAACTGACTGCTGTTTTATTTTTTATTAACTGAATTAGTTTATTTTAATTTTAAACCAATACTAAAGAAGAATTGTATGTGTCAAAGTGTTCCACAGTGGTGTTGTCAAATAAGACAGAGCAAATTGTCAAATAAATTTAAGCTTTACTTGCCAAAACATTCAAAAATTATATACATAGATGTCTTTTCGTAATAAACTCTCGATCGTTAATTATTTCAAATAAAATTTTTTACAGAGTTAAGCACCTGATTTAACTATATAATTTAATATGCGATCATGTATTAACTTACATGCTTACAATCTTGTGATTTAGCTATTCAATCTACAATCGTGTGCTAAACTAAAAAAGGAAAAGAACAAAAAAAATTAATTGCGGCGAGCGACTACTGTAAAATTAATAATTTTATAAAGAAAAAAAAAAGTGGGGATCCTAATTCCATTCTCTCAAATATGACTCTTTTCTAATATTCTCAGTCTTAGGGGAGAGCAAAGTGAATTTTGGGGAGTTACGCTCTGTTAGTCAAGACAACAAAATCCAACTGGGAGATGTTACTTTTTGAGCTTCAAGACATTCGATAGTTTTAAACAACTTTATTTATATTTGTTATAATAAAGGTTAAATTAAACCCCAAACCAAATAAATAGTTTCCCATTATTTATTACATACTACTTATTTTTTATTTAGGTTTCTTTTTTTTAAAGTTAACTCCCTTCCCCAGCTCCTTCACAAACCAGCACATCTGTCATGGTGTGTGATCACAAATGCGTCTGCTTCAACTTTCTTGTTTCTACTCTTGCAGCTCTCTGTATTCATCAGGGGTTTGCCTGAACTGACAATAAAGGCAAGAAATTTCAGAGCCAAACAATGGTACAGTGCACTTTGGATAAGCGTTGGGCACACTGTCATTTAGCGGGCTGATAATAAACTCGTAAATAGAATAATGGAGTTTGGCAATAATGGCCGCCACTAATCGTCTGTGCTGATTAAAAAAAAAAAGGTTCTCTCAGGTTGGTTCCGTCGTTTTCGGTGCAGTTCACGAGCCCATTTAGTGAGTGCTTGGCTGTTTACCCTGCTCTTCACGGTGAGGAATAACAAACAACAAGCAGCTTGTGTTGTTGATAAGAAGTGGGGGGTGGAAATCGTTGGCATCGTCCTCGCGCTCGTCAATCATTTGACTGGTTTCTCATTAGACTAGTTCCTGGTCAAACCTGCGCGATTAATTGAGTAGAAAGCTCGCCGTGACCGCGCAGGTGTAAATATGCAACATGTGCCGTTTTAAAATTCACAATTTCAGCCTGAAGCACGCGGGACATTTGATGGTATCCCGGAAGGAAAGCGCGTGCCTAAACGCACCAGTGGAAAAACAAAAAACAGGAAGTTTGTGTGACGGCTGACAGATATACTTGGATATTTCGGGGCACTTTCTGAGCTTTGTTTTTAACTCGCTAAAATAAAGTACGTTTAACTATAATATTTAGCGTTGTGGCTTACAAGTGAAGTTTCTTCCACCTCTCCTGTACCCGTGCAGTGATTTTCTTCCCCCTTGGCAAAACAAAACAACTCTTCCTGTTTCTTCGGGCAGCGTGGTCGAGCCGTCCAATCACGATGGACAAAAGTCCGCTCCTTCTCTGTGATTGGTCAAAAGAAAGTCTTTGCTCCTCCCCCTGCAGGAGACAAACATAACGGAACTCTTCTCAAATAAGGCTCAAATTGGGATTTGGGCACCTTCAGATGTTTCTCAGTATGCCAAAAACGTGTAATGATAGTGATTAATGTATTTGATTTGCTTGATGTTTATACAGAAGAAAATATAAAAATGCATATTTTGTGCATAAATTTCAAACACTGTTATCGTTCTCCTTGAATCTGAGACATTGATCCAGTTTTGTATCTCCAGTGACAGTGAGGAGCTAGGCGTAATGTTTGTGGATAAGATTAACACCTATTTGACTGCAGCACCCAATAACATCTTATGTATTGCCAACTAATAAAAGTCAGCATGTTATTATGAACAACACATGGGGCACTACTCAGTTTTTTATTAGATTTTCATGCAGTCTAAAGAAAAATAAGTTGGATTTTGTTGCCTGAAGCATTTATTTCAATAATTGTGACAAAATGTGTTGCATCAGTCATCTTTTTTTTAAGTGTCTGCTGTCCTCTGCAGTGTTATTTTTTTTATTTCTGTGGAGCCTTCAGCTCCCTGCATGCCTTCGTTTGGAATGTGTAGGCCGACATGGGCCTGTGGCCCACACCCCATCTCAGCGGTGAGGGTGGGAGCGGGGGGAGAGAACGCCACCCCTGCAGAGACCATTTTGAAATCTGTGAGGATTTCTGTGCCATCTGGACCCGCTGCCAGTCTGCCCCAGATAGTAAGGGTTGGCAACGGTACCCGACGGTGCAATATGGCTCTCTCTTTAATGAACTACTAACTGTCCCCCGTTTTAATTGATGTGACATTTGAGCCATTTATCTCTGACATTTCAATGAAGGATGATTCTCAGCCTTGCCATTTACTTTTTTGTGCTATTTTCTAAGAGTCATTTGCATTTTTCTTCTCTAAACCTGCTTTTTGTCTCTCATTAGCTAATTAGCGGAACATGCACAATTAATAAAAATGAACATAACCTAGTTTGATACATGCTTGATGAGGGATAATCAGGAAATCAGTTTCCTTAACATTTAACAGAAATATTATGAAGGGCCATCTTTGGTAAAAGGTGACTCCAATGAAGCCTTGTAACCTTTACCCACATACCAACATGTAGCCTACAGTGTGGGACAACTTATGTTCTCAGCATGGGGAGAATCAAGCTCAATTAATCAGCATATGATTGCAGTAAGCAGCCCCCTCTGCTGGATCTTTGGAGCCATACTGTTTGAAATCATGCAAATGCTACAGACTTTTATCATATGCGATTGTGGTACTCCCATGGTGTTCAAATGTTTGTTTGCTTGTATTTGATTAAAAAAAAATCTTAAATGTCAAATTGTATTTAAATTGGCTGCAATTTGTAGATATTTTTATTGCGTGTACAATTAAATACCACAAGCGCATCAAGGTTTTGTTAAAAAATGTTTGCATTGTTTTTGCCAAGTTTCTTTTTTTTTTATTAAATAGTGCAAAGAATGTAAAAAAATAAATAACAGGAAATATTTCAACCATTATGTATTGAGGCAAATCATTTGAGGTGCATGTGAGCGACATAAAGTTGGTATGCTAAATTCAAGCCCAATTGTTTTCCATAATGACACATATTTTTAAAATTTTTATATATCCTTTAAAAACATGGCTCCATTGATGACGGCTGTTCCTTTGATTGTCAGTGGCATCATTGCCAAGGTGCGGTGCCCTGTCTGTGCCGTCAGCCGGGCTGGTATCTTTTGTTTGAGACTCAAAGAGCTCCATTTCCTGTTCAGTTTCCCCCCACTAGTTTTGTTTGTATGAAGTGTTGATAGACTTATATGTTGCACGGCTTCCTTTTAGTGTAAAGCACCAGATGTTTGTGAGAATAACAACACCATCTCTTTTTTTTTCCCATTATAAAAGAGTTTGTTTAGAAGCGATTTTGTCCATCCGGTTAAATTGTCACAGCTCAGTCATGCACTGCCTGTGTCTATCATGCACTCCTTTCCTGTGTCTCACTCTCATGTTGGCGTGGGAGGAGTTGAAGTCATTTATGATATCAGATATTCTCTTGGAGAGCATGAATGTCCTGACAGACCGAACAACCAGTATCCTCTCACACAGTGGTGTGTGTGAGCGTGCATTTTAATCAGGTAAAAAATGGCTCTGTGGGCCTTGCATTGCACATCACTGTGTAGAACCAGAACAGAGAAATGTTATATGTTTTTCTAAATCTACTGTAAAGCAGGAATTGGGAAAAAAAAGGCAAACTATTATTTAGTTTTTTTTTAAACTTTATAATTTCACTCCTCTCCAAAGAATTAGCCCGATCGTCCACGCGAGCTACTCCACAACCACAAAGATGAGACTCTGCACCCTCAAGTATCCACTTGTTTAGTGCGCCTGTGTGCTTCTGTCCCTCCATCTCTGATATGATGTTGCTTCTATGTTTTACTGTTGACACAGTGCAATGAATGTCTGAGCATTTTGCAAATGAAGAGGCTTGAACTCCTGACAGGCAGTGTCGCCGGCACCATGACACACTGGCCCGCACATGCTGTGCGGCATAATGATGACATTAGGATCCAGTGATAATATCAGGACGCACTTCAGATAAATGACTGATAAACCAGGGGTTGTGCCTCTCGTATTACACGCTTGACAGAGCAGCTAATCAGTGTCCAAGTGACTGCTATTACATAAATCATGAGCTCGACTTTGATGCATATTCCAACGGTGTTCCCTATTCATCACGTCATCTGGGGAAGATTCTCTGGATGACTGGCTGCCGAGCCAACACACATTTTAAGAGCACATTATGTTTTCATTAGAATTTGATATGATCCATTCCAGTGTTGATTTGATTTTACGTGCTTGGGTCATTTGATAGTAGGCTACTCAGGAGAGGGGGGTTGTATTGTTACGCTGTGTGAGCTGTTTCCTCCTACTGACTGATTTTATTGGCAAGGCGGTTTTTGATAAACAACCATGTTTCTTCATAGAAAAAGGTAATTTTTTTTATCCAATTTTTTTCTTGTATATTTAAGAACCCACTTGACCCATGCTCTTGTTCAATTTTCAAAGCTGAGATGAGTAATACTGTTTCACTTGGTAATAAAATCACTCTGCACTTGTAGATGAAGTTGGAAGGCAAATATTAGGTGTTGAAGTGAGTCACCATGTATGTTTTATTCTCCGGTATTGGGGTCAGAGGATGTGAAGGTGGGGGTGTTAATTTAATCCCCATTCTTACCCTGAGCATGGCCACACTCTCTAAGGAGCTTTATCTCTGACAACTGTGTCAAATTAGAGAGACCACGAGCCCCTCATAAAGAATATGTCTGTCAGACTACATTGTTCCTGGCTTCTGAAATATACGGCTGAGTGGGACAAAAATAGAAGATAACACCTTAGTCCCAATATTGGACTTGGACATGATGAAATAATTTTCAAACCATGGGCTCCTGACAGTGACACAAACCAGTAATGAAACTGATGTTCACATCATGTGTTGTTTTCTCTTTCTTTCAAAGATTTCAAAAAAGAAACATTGTCTTCAGTAAGCACATGTAATATTTATGGTGTTCCACTTCTTTTTTATTTGACTAATACTATGTTGAACAGACCTTTTTTTTTTTTTTTTTGGTTTGTTTTATTAAAAAGAAAATTTTAATGTCAATAATTTATCATAATTCCACTTGGTTGTATAACTGATGGTGGCGTTACGTTCCATTAAACATGGCACATAACTCCAGGTCAGTCCAGTCTAATAAGTGCCCATCATTTATCTCCCTGGTATCATTGCAGCACTACAGTCAAACATGTAAAACAACTCTTAATGTTCTCCCTAGTCCCCTATGGGTGTTTCTCCCCGTTATCATCATTGCCTCTATTCTGCGGAGACTTCCTCTGGAGACAACATTTTCATAGACCTTTGACCTAAACCATATTTTCCATTTGAATGGTCTGACTAGTGAATATTTACAAGCATGTTTAATATATAATAGATCTCATCTGTGAGTATTAGGAGCCATTTTCTGCTCAGTCAGGTTCTGGTGCTGGGCTGGCGGGGGGGGGGGGGG
>JARVLU010000001.1:45442739-45460239 GCA_031762415.1 Simpsonichthys santanae | reverse complement strand
CTATAATTAATATAGTGATACAAAGGGACTATGTGTTTAAAAAAAGCCATAATTGGTCTAATTTCATAGAGACAGTAAGCAGATGCACAAAAAGTGAGCCTTCTTCCAGGTAACTCAGCACTTTGTCTTCTGGTTTTATTTAAATATTTATTTGCCACAGTTACAATTATACAGTATAGCTATTAGGTTTTTTTTTAGACTCCAACAGTAGAGCTTTTACTCCAAACCCATTATTAGATTTTAATTTGTAATACTCCTCATGCTGAACTTCAGTTCTGTTGCAGAATAAATATTTGTTTCCTAATTAACAATTATTTGGCAAAGTGATAATTGTGTTCAGCTTCTCCAAGTGAGTCCCTTATTAGTGAATTATGTTCCAAATGTTTGATATTTTTGCTGTGGTGAAAACAGGTGCTGACGCAAAATATTCATCCCATTGTAAATACTTGGAAGCATCTGCAATTTACTTCATCTAAATTTATTAATAATAACAATAATAATAATAATAATAATAATGATAATAAAACAATAAAAGCAACCTAAAAACGTCTGTTTCTATGTTTTTCTTAGATTAATGTGAAAGTATAAGCTGCATTCTTATTTACATGTGAGAAAAACAGTTAACACAAATATAATTATTGTAAGGCAACAAGCTTTGTATTAATAGTTTTACAATTTAGCCTAACGAGTTTGCTTGTACATTAAAAACTAAAACAAAGTAAAAAGTGACAGTGTAATTTATGTTTACCTTGATTTTAAATGAATATATGTCTCTATTTGTTGTTTTGCAAATGTGCACAGTAATAAACATTGGAACAATTTTTACAGATATGCTAAAACTTTGCTAATCTCTTTACTGTATATGAAATTCCCCTAAAGTGCATGTGCAGTGTGTAACAGAGGATACAGATCCATAGCACCTCCCTGTGGCACTGACCGTTTTATTCTGTGTTGCTAACTGACTCCACTTTCAATATCGTGTCTTACATCATAGCCGCTCTTATGTAGCGCTTGAGAATTTTATTGCCGTCTTAAAATTACCTTGTTAAATTACATCATCATAAAACATTTAAAAAGAGTGCTTCTTTCAGAAAACCCATCATCCAGTCTGACAATATGCTTCACTCAGTTTAGGTTGGGTATTGAAAACTGCTGCCATCATTGTAACATGGTTATGGTAACTGCTCGAGTGAAGTCACCAAATCTTATTGTAAAATCTCCTACAATATCATAATAACACTTGGAAGCGGGGGCAGCAGAGTTTGACAATAATATATCTGTGGAAATCTTTCCCCACCTCTCCAGATCCTCAGTGAGAGGCACATCAGAGGAGACATTTGCGCTTTATGAAGTGCATTCATTTGGCCATTTGCCATGTTTCCTCACCAGAGGACTGCTATGATGAATGAGAGAAGAGAAGAAGCAGATTTTCTCTCCCACCTCTCGGCTTTCCCCTGTGATTACTAATACAGAGCCCTGCAACCTCCCACACTATATGAAAACTGTAGGCTTGCTCTCATATCCAGGGTAATCCTCAATTTCCCAGAATCATTAAACTGAGACTAGCATCTCTGATGGCTGGAGATACTTGACATATTATGGTTATTATCATATGAATACCTTGTTTTTACATCGGAAGTGGTGGAGTTGCTTTAAAAATCGATGTGGAAGACTGGCATAATGGCGTTTTTGGGTTGCCGGATTTGAAAATGAAAAGTGGGCGTTTGCGCATGGAAGACAAATCCCAAGAATTCTGATGGACAAAACAAACACAGAGCACAAAGCAAACTTTGAATTTTCATGGCAACAGTTTATTTATTTATTCTTTTATTGCCTTTCAATCTGAAAGGAAGCATGCTTTGTTTCACAGGCTCATTCATGCAACCACCTGGAATCCTACCCCGTGTCCCTGATAAAAAATTAAAAAAAAAATTAAAAAAAAGAAAGAAGAAGAAACCATCCGTTGTTGGAAACTCTTTTTAACTAGCAGAGCCACCAAGGGGCTGTGGTGTGGAAACACTAAAACCTTCAAATGCATCATTTACCGTACACATAAACTCATGTTCCTGATTATAAATGCTACCCTTAGGTGAAATGGATAAAATTTATAAAGTCGAAATGCTGAATTCAGAGAAATAACTGCTGCTATGTTGGAGGGGAGGAGGGGAGAGAATACATTGCTGTGGAGGGCAGACAGGAAAAATTTATGTGGGAGAAAAATGTATGTTCAGCGGATCGGCTCCAAACCAAACATATAATCTGTTGGTATGCCCTCCTCTTCATAGCCTCAATCAGTTGTTCACAGCGTGTAATTCGCTGACATCTTCACCATGCAGAGACTTTGGAGAACGCACTCTCCCACTACCTCTGAGGGAAAGGATGCGGCGCTAAAACTAAGGCTAACCTGGCACTTCTTCAAACAGCCAAGCAGTTTACTCATGGAAAGGGTTGCTTTCTAAAGGTAACAGAAATGTTAGACTCCAAACTGGAATTGCGTTTTGTGTGTTTCGATTTATACCCACTTGGTCCACAACGTACACGGTGGCAGGATTTCAACACTTAAGGCGCTGTCTTCTGCACGTTAATGACTAAAAATGTCCAGAAGCATTCCAAAACTGGAAGTGAGAAAGTTAAAAAAAAAAAAAAAAAAAAACACAGTGTGGCCCCGGAGGGTTATATTAGATCTCTGCTCTGTCTTCTACATGAATTCTAGTGACAATTTTAGAGGATGGGTCAGATGAAAGACAACAGAAGGAAAGCAGGATCAAAAGCCATGCTTTCCTGTATTCCTACTTGTTCTAAGGGGCATACATAGTGCATTGGATTCATATCAAGGTCTTTGTACAGGGAGAGACGGCCAACACGCAGTGGCCTTATTATTCTTTACTTCAATAACAAACTCACGTCTTCCCCCCTGCCATCAAAGGCGCAGATTTCCAGAAGTAAAAAAAAAAAAAAAAAAAATCATATCATATATATGAGTCATTCGTCTTCCTTGAAATTTAAATAACTCCTTTGAACAATGTCTTTGGTAAGTTGTGGCCAAATATGTACTGCTGCGTCGTGCACTGCAATGCATAACAGACAATGCAGTGGCTGACTTCCCCGCGCTATCCGGTGTAAGAAATGGGCCGTACTTTTCTCGTTCTGCAAAAACTACACCACATAACTTTTCATACCTTTCAATCAAGTCCCATTCGCGGCCCGGTAATGACATTCCCGCCCTCGCTCAGAGTGACAATAACCAAGTTGTCCACATCCATTCCGCACAGTTATCTGCCCGCAGCCTATAAAACAGAAATAACGTGGAGGTTTACTCACAGTGAGGGGTTACTCTCAGACTGGACCTGGGCAGCCATTTGAAGTGACAGGGCCGCCCATCATGCGCCTCTAACGGGGTCAGGGGGCCTTATGGGGACTTGATCCAGAGCGAGGCCAAGGGGACCGGGCCTTTAGAGAGGATGGATGGAGCTGTGGTAAGAAGGAAGGACGGGCTGATTACATCATTTTTCAGACCCACCAAAAGGCCCTGTAAGGACCTTTGGGCAGTTGGATTGACAGTTGGCCTCTCTGCTAATACATTTTGGGGCAATTTGTCAAAATGAAGAAATTGTTCTTGCTGACCGATCTCACTCAGCTGTGAGTGACTCAGTTGGTGAGGCCTGACGAGACAAGGAACATATTACTGCACATTTACCGTGTTAAATATATGAGAGCCCAAGTCATAACAAGCATTCTTCTTGATGAAAAACTCACGCTTTGAAAAAAAAAAAAAAAAAAAAAAACTAGATATACAATCTTTTCAGGCTGGCATTAGATGAAACGTGTCAGGATGGGAAATAATCACCTCTTCAGCCTGCGCTGGATCCTAGGTGGCGTTTGCTTTTGTTGGAGGAAAATGTTTTGTTTTTGTGCATTTCCTGAATATCTACAAATATTCCCCGAAGGCACGCTGCAGTGCGATGTTGCGCCACCTGTTTTCAAGGCGCAGGCGTTCCCCCGGGGCCCCTCAACAAATCATCTACCTTGTTTCTCCTGCGGGGAAAGAGGCATAGTCACTTCTGGGTTTTGGGTGTCACATCATAGCTAAAAGATGCTAGAGCAAAATTCGACATTCCTTTCAGTCCCGAAAGGTGAAGTGTGAATCAACAAAGGAAGGAATTGTGAAATTATAGAGGCAGGAGGAAAAACAAAATCTTTCTTTTGAACTTTTATAGAGTTTAGCTGCTATTTTATGCTCCCCTTTTCTTTTCTTTGCTACAGAAGCATCATCAAAACCTCAGCTTAGTGTTGCTTCTTTATCTGAGCCATGTAGACATAATGACTGACCTGGATTCAGACTACTGTTTTCAATCACCATCTTCCTTCAAGGTTATTGGCCAAAATCCAAAGGTTGTTCTGGGATTCCACTTTATCAGAGGCAGAGCAGCATGTGGAGTTAATAATAATTTGGTCTGTGTTTTACAGCTGTTACACAATGGACACTGTGTAAACCTCTTACGACACCAGGGCCTCTGCGTTTCCCATTTTAGAATTAAATCTGTCTCTGTAAGACAGTCAATGACAAACAAATAAAAGTTTATCACGGCAAAGAACAGAACGAGGCGGTGTAAAAAGACAATCCATAATGCAAACAGTGTATTACATTGTGCACTTTTGATGATGTAGTCGGAAGGTAGCAACTGTAACGACATTTTTCCCTTAATAGCGGTGGTGTGAAATTTCCTATAGGTTTTCATTAGTCTCCCCATGCAGTGTGAGAAAGTAGTTAAACAGGCAGCAAGTAGGTGCCGCCACACAGAACATCTGCTTTCTCCATCGCAAGCTGAGTCCAGAACACATTAAGAGCTACAGGTAAGCAGCACGGCAGCACCTCTCTGCGACGCACGGGCTTGTCATAAGCTCGTACATCCAATATAGATCAGGTCGACATTATGATAACACTGTTCATATGGGGAGGAAGTATTAAAAAAAAAAATAAAATTGTGAAGTTTTGCAAATTTTCCTTGCAGAAAATGACGAGTCTACTTATTTACTTCTCAACTTGGTGTATATTCTAAAGATGAAACTATTTGTCAACAATGCTTTATGCTTTTTTTTGGCGTTGGGGGAGAGGGGTAATGAATATATTTACAGTGCAATTTGGAACTCCACTTGCCTCTAGACAGCGCAGCTTCCCCTTCATGCACCTCTGTATTTCATTCAAAGCAGAACTTCACCAAAGGAGAAATCCTCCATTATCCAGCCTAACACTGTAGCCCGAGGAGAAAGACTGGGGTAAAACAGAGACTTAATATTTTATACTGGTTAGATTATTCCTCTACACAAAGACACCCCCACCCCCCCCCCATTCCATTCCCTCACATTGCAACGCCCTCATTAAAAATGGGACACTGCACATTGAAACTTTTTAAAAATTCAAATATTTTCCTTCAATCTTTAAAGAGCTTATATCTAATGAACTAAGATTTAATTTGGCATGGCTTAACATCCATTTGCACTGTTCATAATTAGGAATGCAGACCTTGGTATTAAAATGAAGGGGCAAAGCCCTCAGTAAGTTCCCAAGTGAAACAAGAATCGGTTCCACTTTAAGTATTAATTGATTGGCTTTGCAGTATCCCTTACAGGAGAAGAGTACACACACACACACACATCCATCTCTACTACACCCAGCCACCCACACCCACACATACAATTTACAGAGCACTCATTTCTCATCAATCTGGTGCTGCTTCATTTGCCTGTCTCTCATTCCCCAAGAGAGGGACAACCTATCTGCTAGCAGAGCTTAGCATTTGATCATGAGTGTCAATATCAAACTGCAAAGCAGGATTACACGCCGCTGTCGTCAATAGGTGTAATGGTTTTACATGTGTTAAGGTTAACTCAGCCATTTAATGTGCATAGTACCTCTGAGATAACCATTCAACAAAAAAAAAGGGACTTAAAAATGTCACACAGAGCCTCAGCAGACCTGGGCCTCAGCCACGATCACACACTATACTCAGAGGGTCTTGTTGCATTTTTCTCTTTTCCAAGATTTGACAGCTTATGACTATGGAATAGACAATGTCTACTGTAGGAGACTAGTCTTCAAGGTATTTGATTCAAATTTCTTGCAAGAAATATTTCCTTGTGATGTATGATCAGACTGTCTGCAGAGTCACCAGAGATATAATTATTGATCATAGGCCGACCTAATATAAATTCTGTTAACTGTTTATTAAGGAAGAGCTTTGGTGCCACACAAAGGGAGCTCTTTGTTGATCATTTTACTTCACAGTGGACTGAAAATCTGATGACTTTAGACACATGAAATGATTTCTGGTTTTACTTCTGCTTCTAACTGTTAAAAATGCAATGAAATGACATGCCTGTGCTTTTTTTTTAATTCTTTATACGTGGACATGTGTGAGTGTGCATCCAAGTGTAGCTGCAGGAGTCTCTTACATTTATTTTCACAAAGCATAACACTCTCCCACTGTAAACCTCTGTCTGCGCAAGTGACAGCGAAAAAATCCCCCACAATGCTGTGAATTAGGAAGCGGTCTATTAGACACATGATCACATGATGTGGGATTAGTGGACTGAAGTCTTCAAAGCTGCTATTACAACTCCTGAGATGTGATACAGGCTCCCCCACTGCTCTCTGCAGGGGCGTGTGGCGCTTCCTCTGAGAATTACCTGACACTGTCGTGTCTGCGCTCTGGGAGACAAGTGCTGTGGCTCGGAGTGGAACAGCCAACATCCGTCAGAAATGCTCCATCCATGCTGCGCTGAGCCAACAAACTCTGCATTTAATCCCACGTGTGAGCTGCCACCGTGGCTACACGAGTTGACATCAGAGAAAAAGAGTTAAGGTGCTAAGGCTGGAATGATGGGCGATAAAGTGGATTACAGATTGGGAAACGCTATCAAGCCTGAATACAGAAAATCTCCTTTAGGAAAGTTAATAACCACTCTTTGGTGATAAACCTTGTACAGTGCTAGAATTAAAGGCGGAGATCTTGTCCAGATGATTATAAAAGGTGCATTATCAAATAATGTAGAAAGTAGTGTCATAGAAAAAATACTTTTAATTGAACTAAACTGACTTACAGGGAAGAGGGGTTTTATTGAAATCCTGTGCGGAAGAGTTGTAGATTAGCGAGTTCACGGCGTTATTACTGCAGTGGAGCCTATAATACTGTATATAACAACAAACAATAAAAATAGGAGAAATAAAAGAGAAAAAGGCATAATTTGAGGAAGAAAAAAAAGTGATTGCATTCTGAACTTCAAGTTACCTTTTCTAAAGCTGAACTCTGGGAATTCGGACCTCCCAGCGCAAACATTAACGGGCTGAAATGCAGCTCTGGATGTAACAAAGGAAACAATACCAGGGAAGAGAGCCAAGACGGCAGAGCTGGCACGCCTGTTCTTGGGACCATGGGAATTTGGCTCCCAGAAATAATGGGGTTGAACAGGGCCCAGCACCACTGCTACTGTAGCTGGGAAAATGGTGCACTGCAAGCCAGGCTTCATCCAGGGAGACTTAAAACAAGGGAGAAAAGGGAGAGGAAAAAAAAAAAAAGAAATGAAATATACAGTACAGGTTCCACCTCACAGTGTGAAGTGAGATGAGTAAAATAATAGAGGAAGGGGAAGCCTGTCTTATGTTTGTCCTGAGCAAGGGATGGTAAATCAGAAACGACGCTCAGCTTTGTGGTCGGATGTGAGCTAACATAAATACACTATATGGACGAGCTGCCGCCTGGGCAGTAAGTTGAAGACAATAAAATAATATTAGCACGCATGATGCAAAGGGTCGTTCATGTGTACTTCTGACCAAACTCAAGCATAAATATTGGTACATGTGGATTTATAATATTGGTAATGTTAATGCTAGCAACCCTTCTACAGCCTAATTAGGACAATAAAGGGCTATGGGCTAATGTATGACTGCCATGCCAAAGCTAATGAATGCCTGGTGTACCTTGTTTCCTCCCAAGCGTCCTTGGACTGTCATCTCCAACCTTTTGATGTTGTATCTGATTATCCAGGCAGCGATTAATCATGATTAAGTAAGTCTCTGAGAGAAAGAAAAGCAGAGAGGGTGGGTGGACAGCAGGAAAGTTGCCCAGGTTCAGGCCTTAATTCTAGGCAGCGCTGTCTCGGGCTTCTGCCAAGTGGACACTGGTAATGAGACAGCAAAGCTAAAAATCACAGTGCTTTTTTTAAGTGTTGTGAAAGGAAAGATTCATTATCTAAGCCAGCCTTTATCCAAGCCAGAGTTGAGGCTTCCAAAGAAACGCCTCTTGCCTTCTGTGGTAACGTTCTTACATGCCCAGTGCTTCTTGACAGCAATTTTTGCATGTTTTGTTGATACAGAGACATTTCAATACAACTCTCCGCTCGCCACTTTTCCTCCTCTCCAAAACATTTTTGCTGCTTTGATATCAGTTTATGGAATATAAATGGGTTGGAGCAGAGCTAAGGTAATCACCTATTGGCCTTCATGCATTTCTAATGCAACCTGGTATGCCTATGCTCACAGAGTGGGGCTGGCGTCATCATTCCAAGGTGCTGAGTCTTTTTTTGCCAAAGCCATGCCTTTTCAACGAATAGATCACCCTTGTGACCAGGAACTCTGATTCTGTATGCACCGTCTGAAAGCTGAAGCTGTTTGCCCAGGTGCCAAAATAATCAAGTTCAGCTCACATGGCAGGTTATGAAAGAATATTAACTGTGGGAATAACCTGCTTTGACACATGTCACCCGTCTACATGATCAAATAAGAACATGGTTGGGAAAGGAGTTTTCCAGGTAGGTCTTCTGGCAGAACAGTCTAAGCTAGTGATGACACCAACTCAATCATTGTTGCTTTGAAGTCAGAGGGGTCAGTGTTGTAATAGGTTTGGACAAAGGTACAACGATTTTCTCTTTTTGCTTTCCGACCCTTTTTTTGCTAATGCGTTTAGCATTCGACGTCTATAATGGATTTCCCAGCAAAAAGAGAGAGTGGAAGCTGTTGTTGAAGCGCGGTTAATGACGAACCAAAGGATGTAGAGCAGAGGTGCACGTTATTGCCTCTATCAATAATACAGCTGTTTAAGTGGTCCACTTGGAGCATGAGCATATAATACTTCCTTTTCTACCATGCTGCTGCCACTCACTGTGAGAAGCTATTTGTCCAACGAGGTCCGATGCGAAGGAATTTGTTTCGAGTGCAAACCGCACAGGCCTGTCATGGTTTTTCTGTCAGTTTGTTTCTGTTAAATAGACCTAAAATTTGATTTGACTTGGACGGCCTAAGATTTCCACGTTCCCGTTTTTAGTTTCCCATCAATCGTTCTGTTTTCCTCCCTAAAACCAGCATTTCAAGCTTAAATTATGGCAAATGATGCGTGTTCTGTGTGTTGTGAAGGAAAACAAAGTAACTCCCGATGAGCACACTCTTAACTGAAGGTTTCCCCCACAGCCCAATGTTTAAGTGGAAAACTTCCCGACCACAAAGACATAAATCAGCCACCGTGTCCTCCAAGTTTCATCATTAGAAATGCTAAATTGTGTTTCTGAGCCAATGTGAAAACATGGAAAAAGAAGGAAGCGCAAAGTTATGTATCTTGTAGCCATCAAACACAGGGGGGGAATCGGGGAGATCATCACATAATTGGCTAGAGTGTGTGTACACATGTCTCCCTCCAGTTCCAGCATGGTCTTTCAGTTCAACATGGGCTTTGAAATGTGGATTCAAAGCTAGCGGACTTCCCTGAATCACTGAAAACCCTCAGGACGTGCTTTGGCCTTTGCGGAGGTGGAAGCCAAATATGAGTCTGAGAAGATGAAGCACCCTGGCCTATCGTCTGTTCCTGGTAGGTGTTCACTCCCGATAAATATTTCATTTTGGTACAAAACAAATAACTTGACATAATTCCTCCCGCACTCATTCGAGTGGAATGACAGAGTGGCTGATTTACGCTCAGAGAGAGGTGTAAAAAGAATCGAGGCATGCTGTTTTTCCTTTAACCATTATCTAATGGATGTAACCCGACGGGCTAACAACTGTTTGTCTTTTTTTTTTTTTCAGGAAACTGTGAAGTGAGGACACACTTGGATTTCTACAAATTGCTTACTGTGATTTGTGAAGAACTCTCTGGCCCTTGATAGTGATTTAATGCTGGGCTGAAAATAGCTAACCAGTAGACTAAAGTTAAAGGAATCAGGTGTTAGGTACATTTAGGTGAAAAAAAAAAAAAAAGTATTTCTAATTCCTTCAGTGGGGTTTTAGTGCTCCTTCAAGAGGATTTGCAGGCTAAAAAAATTGACCCGAGCCTAAATTCTATCTGAGACATGAAAGGACAACTGATTTAAACACTAGATCTACTGTGCAAGTGTATTAACCACTTAACTATTTTCCCGTTTCTTTCTTCATAAATGCTTGAGGCTGTCTCTGCTTTGTTGCATTTGTCAATCACTGTAATTTGGGCTCAATTTCCAAAAATAATTATCAGGTGAGTGGCAGCCCTTTGCCTGGAGTGCCAACTTGGAAGCGCTGTGCCCAAGAGTATTAATTATGCCGCTCAAAATACGAAGTCTTTTAATAGAGAGGCTGACGTGACATCATTGTTTATATTCTTTCTTCCCCACAAACATGACAATCACGGCTGTCCCTCTGGTCATCAGCAAAGATGAGGAGGAATTGTCAGAGGAAGTTATTAACAAGCTGTGTACCATGTGATAAAGTCAGTCAGGCTCTCACTGGTACCATGTCTGTTGATTCGCATAGAGGAGAAGCAAAGAGCGCACAAGGAGTAAGTCAACAACTTCAGTGCAGCAGCTGTAAGAGATACAGAGCGAGGTGGAAATGTGCAGCGCAGCAAGTGAGGGGGAGGCATTGTGAAAGCATCAAATCTTTCAAATCCGCGTACAAAAATGAGTGCTGCATGCAAGTGTTGATGCGGTACTCCAAGGAGCATCCAGTTTCGTACAGTCGCCAGCCTAATTCTCTCTTTCCCTCTCCCCCTCTCATTCTGCCAATCAAGTGCTCACAAACAGTGCTGCACTGTAGTTGTGGTTCACATTCAGCAGTTGCTTCTGTGAAACCCTAAGAGGGAGAGACAGCTTCCAGGTCTCATTAGCATCCAGTAGCAGCTAATGCTGCCTCCCTATTACTGTCTGAGGAGCTGAAATTCAGTTGGAGACGAGCACAGCCCAGGGGGCTTAGGGTTGCCAGTTTAATTAGTGCCTGATAATTTCAATAATGAGTGACAATTCATTGGGGCTTTTTAGGTTGGCCCACTGTTTGAGTGCAAATCGATAATCCTCTGTTTCTTCCCCCACTCTCACGAGCAGATAAAGGGCGAGTGTGTGTATGTGTGCGCACGAGTGTGTGTGTGTGTGCGCGTATCTATCCCTTTGCAGAAATTTAATGAAAAGAATCAACTTAGAGAATGTCCCTTTGAAACCAAGAAAAGAAAGCCTATGTGATTTGATTTGCTGTTATTGGATGAGCAGGTGGGTCTTTAGTTGCTGTCGTGGGGTCCGGAGTAAAAACAATTTGCCTCAAGTGATATGGGGCAAGTGAGTGGATTGAGTGAGGGCTTTACACTTGTTTTGTGCTCAACCAAATGATGCCCTCATGCTCAAAACATGAAGCTCACTCTTATCTGTAACCGGGTGCTGCGCACACACAGAGGAAACCTGCAAACATCCACCTCCGGAGCAACAACAAGCCCAAGTTTCCAGGTGTTTTCTGAATGTGCACGGCTAACACAGAACTCCGGGAACATGAAATGATGATTAACGATAATTTATTCAATTGCCCCCGAGCTCGAAGAAATAGTTTACCCTGATTACCTGGGAAAGGTGTTTAAAGCTGCTGTAACTCTGTGACAGGCAACACAATCCTGCTAATGCGCTGCAAGAAGTTGTGTTTTGCTCTTGAAGCTATTTCACAGCTCGGCAAGAGGAAGAACAGGTGAGGTTGAATAAAGTTTAAACAGACACTTTTCATATTCACGGAAATAATTATGCACGGTAGCATGCTGGTTTACAGTGTTATTGAAAACGAAGAATTAATTTTAGGTGTTGCAGGTAGTGCATTAAATCACCAATTAACCACATAACACCCAACCTCTACCTGACACTTGCATTGTAATCATTGTAGAAACAGGAAATAGGAGCCCATTATTCTCTCATACACATTCTATGTCTTGAAAAAAAAAAAATTGAATAAATGCCCGGTGCATGCAGAAATAAATTATCACAAAGCAATCTGTGAGAAAAAAAAAAAAAAAAAGTTTACGAGACACACAAAAGAAGCAGACTGACGTCTCACCTGCCAATATGTGGTACAGAACGCTGTACCTGCACTGAAATAATTGTGGAACAGCTCTGTTGCCCTTTGTGACATCTCTGCATTTGACATGCTATATGTTGCACAATGTCCTGTACAATACTGAGTCAGCACATGAGTTGCCTCCATATTCAGTCTTCCCCGTTCCAGCCATGGAATGAAAGTGCAACGAGAGTATGCAGCATTTCCTCAGTCGGTTAGCCTGACATATTGTGAAGGACAGTAGCCTAATTATTCCCTGGCAGTGGCACAGACCTGCCAGTCCTTTCAGATTGAGTTGAACCACTGAGGCTAGAGTTTGATTCCTGAGTGTCTGCTGTGTTTTGAGTCAGATAGGATCATGTCCACTGGAGATTTAATTTGGACACTCAGTGGTGTGAACCCAACCCCTTAATACTTTCACCCCCTCATCACCCTGACCTGCAGTCTTCCACTGTTACAGGCCCAAGAAAAACACCAATCATCACGTTAATATGAGGAACATCAAGAGACTATTGATTGTGGTAACTTGCCGAATATTCCCTCCATGACATGTGGTTCAGTGGCCCCTTCATGCTCGTCTGTGGCAGTCTTTTTAAATATTCATGACGAGGTTGCCTTATGGTTCTGCTGCTGAATTTCTAATTGGGTCGTCAAAAGAGATACAACATGCCCTTAAGCAGGACCGTAACAGAGGTCAGCTCAAACAGAAACTGTGTGATTCAGCCAAAGGGCTAATTAGCGATTAGCATTCACTGTTTACAAGGGTTTTTTACCTGTGGCCCAGGCGATGGCTGGATTGAGCTTAAATCACTCCATTCTGCCTTTGAAGCTTCAAGAGCTGCCTGTCCATATCATAATGACTGGGAGGAGAGGAGGAAGTGCTTCTACTGTGTAACAACATAATCATCAATTAAGGCAGGGAAATGCCACGGAGTGGGGATTTTAGCTCATTAAAAAAAGCCCAGAAGAAAAAGTATTGCTGGATTTATATACATTTTCTGTCTCTCCTCTGTCAATGTCTGCCATCTTTGGAATTCAAATGATTTTCGTCTTTCAAGATGTGTGGAAATCCTGAAACCATAATTCAGAGACCCTAGAAGCAGACATTCCCTAATAAGGACTAAAATATGAATGACATTTGCACCATGACGATCCAGAATGGAAATGGGATTGCCAATAATTTAATCCTTTTTATTAGAGTCCGCTGTCTAAAAATTTGTGCTTAATGGATTTTTACAGCCATTAGAAGCAAAGTTAATGCCATCATAGAACAAGAAGATTTCTGAAATGATATCAGATGTCAGCAATGTAAGCTAAAAAAAGAAAATAAATCAGAATTTTTGTCCCAACTGCATAGCCTGAAGCCATAACTGCAACTTTCAAATGATATATTTGTATATATGTGTTGTAAGAGCCATTTAATCCAGGGAGTTGAATACTTAATGCATTTTTTGAACAATTTGAGGGTTTTCTGAGAATAATAGTTCATTAGCGTGTTAGAATAAATAACAATACATACTGTATCTGTACTTTTATATTACATATTTTAATGCACCACTTAATAAGAACACATAAGACATGAAAGGCATCAGCAGGACAGAAGTCTTGCACTCCACTGACCATCACTTTCCTTTTGTTTTGAATGTGCTTGTTTTGTAATCCATGTAAGTTCAGTAAAGTCACAAAAGGAAATTACTGGATCCAATATTGTTTTTCAAAAAAAAAAAAAAAAAAGTGTCACACCAAAAATAGCTTTTTGGGTGTCAAACCAGTAAGAGGTTGTGGCACTCACGTGCATTGTGGTCTGTATATTGCTGGTTTGCACTTGTTTGATTTTTTTTTCTTCACTAAATTAAAATAAAATATAAATCTCAGCTTCATGATGCAAATGTTTTAGTGCTGGCAAGCTGTTAGTGTAATATATTTAACTAAAGTCCCCTGAAACAATGGGAATTAGCCTTTTAAAGGTCCAATACGTCTCTTTTATTTGCTGTTTGGGGGAGCACATGGGCCGTTGTATATATCATCTTGATGGAACCACCACAAGGACATACAGTAGCTCATGTCTTCAACATCTTTCCAGACATTAAAAAGAATATGAGATTCCCTCAACTTCTTTGAGGATGCACTGCCTTTGAGAAAAGACTCCTTTTGAGCATATCCAAACGTTTTCATCTTTCACATTTTTAAATCTATTTTTTTTTCCGTTTGCCACAAAGTAGGGACTCAACACAAACTAATTCATGATGATAAAACTATTGCTGGAGTGCATTTCCTGCCCAACTAAGTGCAAAGATGGCTGATAAAGGGTTTATTAGTGAATCATCATTACTCTCACTTTGGTTTGAAAATCTTGAATGAGAAGCACCATTATGTCATGCCCTTTTTTTTTCTGCTGATGTGGCTACAAGCTGAGGCGATGGCGAGGCTTCTTCCGGTGGGTTAGTTGAGCAGTCTTGTCAGTGATGATATACAGACAGCAGAAACTGTGCAAACTCAGGAATAAGAGTCAAAACTAATTAGAATCTATCCAGGGAGGCGGTTGCTCTTGTACACATCACACACACTTATCTATATCTATGTGTAAACAGAGCTGCAACACTTGCCTGCTCAGAAATTAAAAATAGATATAAATACGTTAAATAAGCACAAAACTTTCATATGCGTGAACTAAAATAATCTGCCACCGAGATTTTCCCAAAATTCCTCCTACACTGTGAAGGTGCTCCCTGCACACTCCTCTTTTCCTTAATTGCTCATTAATGAGATGGAAATATATGTCAGCCACAAAGTTTGAAAAAGAAGCACTCATTGAGAAAGGCATAAATCTAAACAATTGAAAAGGAATTAGTTACTGGGAGCCTCCCATTCTTGTTCTCTGAAAAATTAATGTGGCACATGTTATATTTATTACAGGGCTGGCTGTCATTCATTCCAGCCGACTTAACAGAAATTAAAAGTGACAGCAACCTCATCAAGAATGAATGCCATTGTATTCTACGCGGAGCCGAAAAAGACAGGGCAAAAAAAATCAGATAATAAAACAGAAATTTTCACCGTGCATCCGTAACACGAAGAAGAAGATGCTGCGAATGAAGGAATGAGGGCAAAAGAAAGTTAAAAAAACAATCAACACAATGCAGTGCAAAACCTATTTCTGGAACTTTTTTCCACTGCAGTTTGGAAAACAAAGCCTAATTTAGATTTAGTGAATTAAAAATGCACAAAATCATATAAATAAACAAGACGTGACATTAAAAATTACTTGCACATTGAAATGTTTTTCACTTCAGATACGTTTTCAAATATTTTCCCAACATTTGTATAATTGTTGCCCTCGCTCATTAAAGGAGAAGGGTTCTGATCTGAGCATGCTGCAACTAAATGGTCAGGTTCCCATGTGAGGGAAATAAATGAAATATTAGTTTATTACATATTTAAATCTCTCTCCCCAGGCAGTCTTACAATTTTTTTTCCTCTCTTCTTCTTCTGTTGGTTTGCATTATAATGTTCACCAAACAGCTTTTTCCCCAACTAATGGCTTGTAACAACGTGATTCTGCATTCCCCCCTCTGCTTTTGGTCTAGATTTTCATAACAAATTACTGTGGTACGCCAAGGGAAGAGAGGAAGCTCCAACTTCCTGAGGAGGCAAAAGGGAAAAATTCATCTTTAAGTGGTACAAAGTCGAGCATTGCCAGTGGAACATTTTCACAGTGTGTGTCCGTTAAACATTGAGTAGACAGTCAGCTGCAGATAATAAGTCAACGTTGTCAGGGAGCTGACAGTAACATTTGGTAATAATAAAAAATCCATATTGCATGCTGCTTCTTGGGAAAAGCTTTTGCACTGAAATGTGCAAGGTTCTGGTCCACTTTTCTCTGACAAACAGTGGTTTTATTCCTCCTATTGGCACATTAAGTCCAAGGTCACGTTTGAAATTCCAGACTGCTTTTGTAAGTTCATAATCTAAGTCCCATCCATCAAAACGCTGATGCCTCAAAACAAACAGAGGGCTCAAAGCTGAGATACAGACCAGGACGGGCCCTTTGAATAATTGTTGAGGGTAGCCCCCTCGCTCTCCCTATCTCAGGTGTGTGATTAAAATCAATTAAATCACTCCTCTGGTGTCAACCGCCCCAAATCTCCTGACAAATGAAACGGTGCTTTAGGAAGACGAGGATGTTCCTGGTCCTGTCGTGGCTCGGCTCATATTCACAAATGAGATTAAGATTGGGCTGTCGTGGGATTTCAAAGGCCTGTTTTCCATAAGAGCATGAAACAGCCTGTGAAGCCCCGTGTAGGCTGCAATAAGTAGACTTGAAAGTGTCTGGAGCAGAGATCAGCTCCCAGTCCACAGCGAGAGTAACTAGCTGGAAAAAATGGGGGGGGGGGGGGGGGATATTTACCTGCATCTGGTCTAACAACACAAGTTTGATAGTGATTAAGTGCAGAAAACTATACAATTATTTCACATTGCTAAACCCGCCTCAATGCATTTATGTAAAAAACATTGCGGTTTGTTTGATGCATCCATTAACGAGCTGTTCATCCAATATTAATACGTATTAAAATGTGTGTTTTGAGTCAGTACAGTTTTCACCGCAGCGCAGTCTACAGACAAATTAAGCTATTTACGAAGCATCAATATGGAATCATCAAACGCCCTTTGTGTATTGTTCTCTACGCTCTGCGGACCACCCCTCTTTTATTTTCCTTTTCCTCTCGCTCTCACGTTGGCTCGCTCGGCTCGTGCCGCAGACAAGAGTCGAGGCTGAAGCCCTCTGCAGGCCTCTTTATGATGACAGTCGAGGAGATCTGCTGATCCCATCTCCATTGAGCCTCTGTAACCCCCCCTTTGCAACATTAGGCAAAAAACGCTAAATCAAAGTGTAGAGTCAGCCCAGTGTGTGTGTTTAACATCCCCCTGCTCTTGTCACCAATGACCAGGGGCAGACCGCCACCTGTCCTTGCCCTATCCCCCGGTGTCCTATCACTTCTTTATCTGTCCACGAGGCATGGCCGCTCTCCCAAAGACAACCACACATGCATGTTCAAGAAGGGTCTTTCTTTTTTTTTTTTTTTAATTCATCTCAACACCCACAGAGAAAATCAGACGTCCCAAATTGTTCCCCTACAGCAGCTGTTTTCTTCATGGTTGCCTTTGCTATGGGGGGGG
>JARVLU010000001.1:45420969-45434003 GCA_031762415.1 Simpsonichthys santanae | reverse complement strand
TTGCAAAAATTAACCCCCCCCCCCCCAAAAAAAAAAAAAAAAAAAACTTCACATTGCAGCAGCGCGGGGATTTATGCATATCCCTCAACATTTTATAAACATGGACATGTGGAGGGAGGAGAATCAGTTATTAAAAGTGGGAGTGAACAGATCTAAATTTAGTGCATAAAACATGGTTTGTATTGCAAAAGAGAAAGAAAAAGTAACACATTTTCAAGCTCGTCTTCCTCTGAAATCTGCATTTGCATTATTGTCTTCAGTGGCTCCAGCCCATTTGGTTTAAAAAAAGGCTGAAATGGTATTTTACGTGAATTGCAGACACCCAGGCCTCTGAATTCACCGTGACAGGAGCACCACCAACTGGTCAAACCCTGCCTCACCATTAAACGCCCGACTTCTGTCTCCTCTGATGTGCTTTGAAAGATTAGTCACATGCATCCAGTTGCAACCTCTACATTTAAACAGTCTTGATTTATTCTTAGTGCGATCTGAAAAACAAGAAAGACTTTTTTTTTTCTTTTTTTTTTTTTTCTGCACCTCAAAACACCCTTGGAGAGGTTGACTTCACGGTATCCATCATCATGCATCTTTAATGACGTCAGGCCAGGAGCATGGGGTAAAATCACAGTAGTGGCCCGAGGCTAAAACCAGCTAAAATGAGGTTCCTCTTTCTCCTTCCCACGCAGAGAGAGCTGCGCGCAGGCCGAGAGGGAGGGTACATCGCACCCATCGATCGCTGAGGAAGCTTGCCGGCTGGCCGCCACTCGGTATAGTTGATGGATACATTTTTTTTGTGGAAAAAGTCAGAGTTGGAAAGCGATGGGCCTCAGCCCTGAGCTGGGAGACAGAGATGTGACAAACGACGGATGCCTTGATTTACGAGTTCATCTGCAAGACTGGGGAAAGGACAATCTGCTCTCGTCCAATTTGATTTAACTGTAAAGGGCCTTCAGAGACTCACCACACAAATCCTAAAAAAAAGTTGAGAAACTTCTTTCTATTCAAAACACATGTCAGGAACTGGAGCAGCATCGTTCCATTGTGCTTTTATCACTGTCTAAAATCTGTCACATAAATCTCCACATTTCTCATTGTCCATAATTCGTACACTCATGCACAGCAAACTTAAAATAATATTTTTTTTCCCACATTAAAAGGATGAGAAATAGATTTGAGCTCAGACCAATTATACACAGTAACCCTCAAACAAATAAGTCAAATATAGCTCAGGGCCAAAAAAAGCATCTTGTGTCACAGAGAGCAAAACAAAAGAGCGGGCAATAAAAGATTTGCCACATTTTAACAGCGTACAGTAATTTCTAAGCTATTTCCTGTAGAAACTCCATGATAGTCTGAGCGTGGCTTGGAAACATCTTTCAGTTGCCGAGCCCCCAGCCTTGACCTCGGGGGTCAAAGTCAGTCAGGCTCTTCCTGTCTGTGGCTTTTCCCAGGATCCCCTGCCTGTCGGCATGTCAGCACCTCTCCTGTCTCCTCACCAACTCAGGATGTTGCTTTTGCCTTCCAAGAGTTTCCTGAAACCAGAGGAAAAAAAAAAAAAAAAAGATTGGTTTCCATGTAGGGGTCACTTGGTGTGAAAAAAAAAAAGAAAAAAAGAAATGCCATTAAACAATGCTGTTTTGTATATTTGACTCAATTTTACAAACTCACTGCCCTTTGACTTGTGCCTATTTGTGGACGTGAGGATGTGTTGGCTTGTGGAGAGTGAAAGATGAACTGAATGAACAGTCTTTCACAAAGAGGACCCATCTCGCCCATTTTTTTTATACTTTTCTTGCACTGAAATGTTATGATTTTACGGTTTTTTATTTCTTTATTTTTTTTTTTTTTTTTTTTTACTTGTCCTATGCATCAAAATTCGTCATGTTTAATTTGAAATTTTAAAGTAAATTCTAAAAATTTAACCAACATTTCAGGAATCGACTTTTAATTGCAAGTTAGTCAAATAATAGTGAGAATGTTTATGAAGCATTGACACTATTGTGATCCATTTTTCTTCCATATGTTTTTTGGCATCTTTCTCGCTCCGCAATTTTTGT
This sequence comes from Simpsonichthys santanae, assembly GCA_031762415.1. Taxonomy (NCBI): domain Eukaryota; kingdom Metazoa; phylum Chordata; class Actinopteri; order Cyprinodontiformes; family Rivulidae; genus Simpsonichthys; species Simpsonichthys santanae. The sequence continues at coordinate 45,431,946 of JARVLU010000001.1, read as the reverse complement.
GCTGTTTCAACAAATCATATCAAAACGTTCAGCTTTTTCAGGGAAAGGGTGCTATGACTTTTGGTACTGCTACTTTAGCTTTAAATAAATAAATAAATAAATAAATAAATAAATAAATAAATAAATAAATAAATAAAAGAAGAAGCCTGTTTTGCCACTTTTTTCCCTTATATAAAATGAATTGAGCTCAATTCACATCCTTCCAATCTTTAGATTTGTTTACAACCTTTTACTGTTCCTTTCACATTTTATTCTGGATCAGCTTCTTTCAGCATCTGCTTCCTTGTGCAAAAACAAAACAAAACAAAACAAAACAGCTACTTTCAGCTAATTTCAGTGGTTGTGTGCTCCTTTCTGCTTAATCTGCTAACTACAACATTTTTGTGCTCCTTCCAACTTCTTTCTGCTAATTTCAGCTTGTTCTGCTTCTTTCAGCTTATTTCCATGTTTCAACCATTTCTGCTGTTTCAGCTGCTATTTAGCTGTTTTTATACTAATTTGAACTTTTCAGCTAGCACATTTTTTGCACCAATTTAAACATTTTCCAACCTAATTCAGCAAAATATTTTGCTCTCTCCACTTCATTCTGGTAATTTAAGCTTCTTTCTGCTTTTTAAGCTACTAGTCAGTTGTTTTTGGCAAATTTCTGCCTTTTTTTCAGATAATTTCTACTTTTTGTGCTCATTTCTGCTTTTTTAAGCATAAGTGAGCACAGCTGTGCTCTCTCCACTTTCTTCTGGTAATTTAAGCTTCCTTCTGCCTTTTCAGCTACTTTTCAGCTACTTTTGAGCTATTTATTTCCCCTTATTTAAATGGTTTTAGCTAATTTACTATTTTTCTGCTAATTTCTTCTTATTTAAACCACATTCAGGAATTATATTTTATTTATGCTTTTTTCTGCTAACTTCGGCTTGTACTTCCATTTCAGCTACATTTCATCCCTTTTTTTTTCTCTCAGTTCAGCTGTTTTTCAGCAAGATCTTCAGCAATAAGCATTCATGCTGCATTTTTACAGGAAATGCAATTTCTCTAGTTAAAGTTAAAATCAAAATAGGGTCAGGATCTGATTAGAAGTCATCAATGCCAATTTTCACCACACACTCAATAATACCACAACCAATGGTTGTAGATGAAAATGGTCTATGGTACTTTTGAGCAGAAGTGACTGGAAATAGGGCATGTCATTAGCAACATGCAGGTACTTTACTACTTTATTCTGGTACTCAAAAAAAAAAAAAAAAAAAAAAGAGTACTAAATGACAAGGCTGCACCCCTGGCAACAGACAGCCTAAATATTTTTTTTTTGTCTCAAGCCTGCAGCAGCCCTAAATAAACACATGGATCAGCACCTATGCAGACATTTAAAAGTTGTGTTTATTATGCAAAAGTTAGCTGTGCACACCTTTGTCTAACTTTGATATTAAGTCTGTCATGGATGCTTAAAAATTCTTCTTGGCCCCTGCAGTATACCCGCAACTCTTATTCCCTTGTTGAGCAGCCCAAAGAGTATGTGTGTATAAATGGAAGGCCTGTCATTTCACATTCATTAAAAGTGAAGTTCCAAAATTAATAATGTAAAAATATGGGTTTTAATTAGTCTTCTATTCTGCCCAATGTACTTAAATTGGATCATCTGGTCCCCGATGCCCTTTCACTTAATAAAGAATTAGCCTGTGATGTTCTGAGCTTGACAGGTAGGATAAAGTGGAGAAAATCACTGCCGTTATATAAAGGATATATCCGTTTGTACGTAATTTGCAGCTTAGTCAATTTGACAGGGGGGTGGTTCCCAGCAATGGATCCTGAGCAGGTTTCCGTTTAATGCATTTCTATCATGTTATGGCGTGACCACACCATTGCCTTGAATCGCTCAGCTCTGTCAAATAATTAGTGACATTAATCCAGTTTGATTGAATATCTGCTTCACTTTAGTTAGGGCATTACTTATGAGTGGATTCTGTACCTATGAAGACAACGTTACTTCTTAATGCGATTCAAGTTCCTATTTAACATTTATATTTCTTTCTTTTTTTTTTTTTTTTTTTTTTTTTTTTTGGTATGGTGTAGTTTATATCTTAATTCAGGCTCAAATTTGAACTTGAAAAACTTGGCATTGGTGATTTATGACACTGTAAATGCACGGAGCATCCTTGCTTTGAACTTGCAGGGATAAAGAAACAGCTTTCTCTCATCGTCGGCCAAAGCTCACCGCTTGTTCTATCTAAGAGGTTAAATAGAGGGGTTTAAAAAGAGGCTTTAGTTGAAAGCATATGGCATCCATGAGTGATCCTTTACATTCAGTGGCCATATAGTGTTGTTTGTGTGCGCCTGAGTGGGTGTTGTCGTGCTATTCTCCGGCAACGAGCCCAGACAGCCCTCTCCTCTCCCTCTCTCACTCCCTCACGCGGGACAGGCACAGCTGTCAGATCAAAATCAATCGCATTTTAAAGGACGTGCTAGCTAAATATTTCATTCTTGCCTTGGGAACCAATTAAGTGCTACATATGAAGTCAGAAGGACTGGTTGAGCTGGAGTCTTACTGGTGCGTACCAGCTGCTCATTGCTTACACCAACCCCCCTTTTACTCCATGCAAATGTGTCAGTGTGAGCGTTCGAGTTCAATTACCTAGTGATGTTTTAAAAATGCACCAAAGCCAGACTGGCAGTCCGGAATTGGAGGGGATCCACCCCAGGTATGTTGTTTATTTAGTTGTTGTCTGTTGAGCTGGCTGTAACCCATTTGCCCTGATTGCAGATGTAAAGGATCGCAGTGATTGGAGGAACTGAGGGCCTTCAAAGTGCCATGTGTCAGAAAACACCTCACACCGGATGGCAGGGACAACTGGCATCGATTCCTCAAACTGCGACCCCTGCCTCTATCTCATCACAGAAATATGGGGAAAAAAAATAAATCAAACCGAAGTTATTTTCTACTTTGAATTTGTACTTTTGATTTTATTATTTTTGCCAAAGCTTGATTTTATCTCTATTTTATGTTGACTTTTCATTCTTTTTGTCCACTGTTCTTCATCACCTCAGTTAGAGTATATGTATAAAAAAGGGTGGTGCACCTATTCCTTTTGGAGTTGGAAACAGGAAAATGTCCTAATAGAGTTTCTGCTTCGGCAATTTAAAGGGCAAAGTTAAAAAAAAAAAAAAAAAAGAGAATCATTTTAGGACTAAAAGTGACTCAAGCAAAACAGGGTGAAACAGATTAAAGAGTTAAAGAAAGAAAAAAAAAGTCACAGCACGAAGGTTAAATTGAAGGAGAAGGCTTGAGCCATGTATAAAAGTGAAAAAAGCTGGCAGCCAAAGTGGACAATCTGAGAGAGCTGAAAGAAAAAAGAAAGAGGAAAAACAAAAAAAAAAAAAAAAGCGAAAAGTAGAACAGGGAAACACAGCGACTGCAATAAAGTGCAAAAAGGAAACGGTGTGAAAAAGTGAGAGAGAAAGAGAGAAAAAGACAGGGAGGGAGTATGATTGATAACGGTGCTGACAGAACCCCTCTGGCCATGCTCTCTGTGGCAGTTTGGGGAGACAGGGCCTCCCCGCGTGAGACCGAGCTGCTCCTCGCCACTGTCCCAGCACACACTTCACATCTGGTGGGATCGCCCACGCTAGGTCAGGGGTCACGGCAACATGGGGCTACTTTTTGGACTCACCTCCCCAGAAACGCGCAGAGAAAAACACAAGGCCTGACGGGCCCCTGCAATAACCAGCATTTAAAAAGTCCAAGCGGGAGCCTAATCACTCCTCAGTAATATATATATTTTTTGCTTTACACTGACCTGGGAAAAAAAAAAAAATAACCGGAGCCCAAACTCCCTGGTTTCTACCTAAACTAAGATGACGTAGACTAATACGACACAGAAGCTCAATTGAAGGTAAGCAGCTAGATTAATGTGCTGATGTGCAAAGCGTGTCTTCTATGTGTGCGCTTACATCCACTATGTGTGTGTGTGCATTATGGTCTGTGTGAGAGGAGACAACACTGATGAATTAGAGATAAATAATGAAGTAGCTCTGGGACTGATTTGTGATAGCAAGAGGGCCCATCAACAGCGAACACTAATACTTTTGAATGCTATGCCGTTTGATGTTGATCAAGTTCAACTCGGCTGACAGGGCTGAGAAGACTGTGGGGAGCATGGGGACCATACTAGAGAACCTACTCAGACAGGTGAAAGAGGAGAGGGACAATACCACTCAGACACACTCCCTTACGAAGCCACTCACACATAAAAACATCAGCCGCACCTCCCATCCACACACACACAGGAACACTTTTCTAGAGTACAGTTATTTAAAGATTTTGCTTTGAAATGGGAGGTTAACACATCATGTGTCTAAGGTGTGTTCTTACATTATAAACTTATTTTTATGATAAACTATTTTGAAATAATCAGAAACACGTTAAATTGCGTAGTGACATATTATGTCGCGTCCATAGACATTCACGACATGCCACCGTTCTTCCATCGCTGGGTGCACGGGTCATTTTGAAAGTGTCACCATTTAACCAGGGGGAGGGCCAGGTCTCCATACCTCCAGCATTAGCCCATGTGGGCAGAGTTCGGATGTGCGGAGAGCGTGGCCTCATTATGAAGGAGATAAAGACCGTTAAGGCTGTTTGGTCTTGGGCTGGCTCCAGCCCCTATGGTGAAACACACCTGCTCCCCTCTTTAAAAAGCCCTGCTCCAGTTTAGCTCTTGGCCACGGACGAGTAATGACCTATCCAGGGGGCCGTAACGCCCGCTTCGTTTAGCCTGTCGTTAAGACCCAGAGTCAGCAGCATACTGCGGCACAGCACTGTGCCAAAACTCAGTACAGGGTGTCCTTGCCAAAGATCTAACATCAAGCCTACTCTGTTAGAATATGGATAACTAACTAGCTAACCACACTAATAAAATGGCAGAATAAATTTGGCAGCGTCGCTCCCATCACTCAAAGTATTTCTTTTTAGCCGTACCGTCAGATGGATTTGATGCTTTGATTATTCAACGGAATCATCAAGATGACTATAACACAGAACGGAAGCCCTTTTTTGTGTCTCCGCCAGTAGGAACGCACTCAAGAACACCGAATCCTCCTAGTAATTAGAAAACATAAAGTTGCAACTTGACACTGCTTGGTTCTCCATTGTTGTCCTGCTTTTATGGTTACGCACAGCCATTTGCCAACATGCACAAGCGCAGTCAGCGATGACACACACTAATACCGATGGATAAACGCGCATGCAGTGGAACATGCAGTCGCGTACAGAAAGCCATGCAGAGGCACACGCATGCATCAATGCACCTTTACACACACAAATGCACTCGCACACATTTAAAGATTTCCCAGTTTCCCAGTTATGTTTTCATCAAAGCTTTTCTTTGGCACTACAGAGCAGCGTCAGTATGGTAATGTGTTGTGCTGCCTGGAAAGCTGTCAAAAAGCTCCCACCTTGGATGAGAGACCACGGTAATTCAACTGGGCTCCTGTCTTCTGTGTGTTCAGGTCTCCTCATTATTCCACTTTGTGGAGTAATGGCGTCTTGCACTGTTTTATCTGTCAGCTCACTGCAAACTATAGTTTTTTAGCCCTGTATATTAGATGCTAACATCAAAGGCAGCTGTCTTGACACACGAGAGACAGAAAAAAAAATTGTTGCGTTAAAAAAAAAAAAAAAAAAATGGAAACACTCCCGGTAGGCGAAAATTGAATCTCTTTACGTCTAGGGTGATGTGTGTATTGAGAATAGATTTGCTGGTTGGCGTCTATGTGTTTGTTCTCGAGTAAACAGCTAGGCTTGTTTGGGTGTAACTGTCAGGTATGTGCGTGCGCCCCGTGTGAAAATGGGTTTGTTCGCAAAGTGGGAGTTAGGGGGAAAAAAAAAAAAACAGCTACACAAATTCACTCTAGCTGTCTGATCAATGGGGATTTAAGTTACCAGTGACAACTGCATAGCAGATGTCAAGAGACACAGACCCCTCGCATAACTCAGTAACGCTAACCGAATATTCTCAGCAGTTTTTGGGACTTGTTCCTTTTACCCGGATGAACAACTCTGGGAAGTTTTTGCTTCACCGGTTAGATAATCTGAGGGAGTTTTGAGAAAAGTGTTCTTTCAAAACTAAAGTCTGACACCCTCCTGTTCTCCTGCTCCACCACGCACAAACAAATTCACACAAATGCACCACCCCTTCTGTGCACTCACCTCTATTTGGGCATGCAGGGCTTTTGCCCCCTTGGGTGGTGGTGGATTTGTAAACAGCGTGCGTGTTTATTGCGAGTGTGGGTACGAGGAGGTGAGTTTAGAAGGATAGATCAATGTGTGCGTTGGGGGTAGGGTTCTTCAGAAGACTCGGGTAGAGCAAATTAAAACTCACCGCAGGAAATGAGCGCCCTTGGCACTCCTCTTCCCAAGCAGCTGCACACACCCCAACCATCATCTGCCATTTTGACACATCCACGGGGCGTAGCAGGCAGCGGCAAGGGGGGGGGGGGGGGAGCGAGGGGTGCCAACGCGACACCCACGGCTTCGAGCATCGCCAGGCCGCAGCCTCCAGCCAAACAGGTGTGTGACATCATGCCGCTGGTTCCTCTTCAGGGGCCCGGGGAGCAGGCTGGGGGACTAGAGCAGAAAGGGGGGGTGCAGGAGGAAACAAAGGGAGGTTAGTTCTTTACCTGACAAGCTCATTGATAACGTTTGGGACAAGAGCCCTGAAGTCGATGGCAAATTGCCTCTAATGTCTCCTGGAGATCACGGGCCAAAGTCAGGTGCTGGGCGCTAAATGGGCTCATTAGTTATGATTTTTTTCTTTCTCTTTTTGGACTTTGCAAGGAGTTTTACACACGTGCACACACGCACACAAACACACACATGTCAAAGAGAGTTGAAGCCAGAGGGCTTTTGCAAACTTGGGACGTCATCATAACTCAAGACAGGGTTATAGTTGAGCCCAAGTGTTGAGACCTTTTTCTCTCGGCTCTTGTAGCACATACAAAGCAGGACATTTCTAGTTTGAAGAATTTCAACAACTGAGACGTGCCAGATCGTCTGGGGAATAGACAAGTTGAAATGAAAAATCATCTGAAATCGATCACACAGAGATGATAAATGCTGCATCTTTTTTTTTTTCTTCTTCTCAACAAATCCATAACCAGAACAAAACTTAACAGAAAGACAACAAATGAAATAAGTACGTACCTATTTAGAATTCTCAGCATGTGCACTACCTACACCCCTCTTCACACTTCAGTCAAATCCCCCAGCGACAGATCCTGTAACAGAGGAGAAGGAGGCTGTGAGTAGCCTGGGGGGTTCCTAAAGGCACCCGTCTGGGACCTGCTTCATAATCAGCGGACAGAGAGGATAGTGGTGGTACGGCTTCCCAGAGCCACTTTCTCCCTCTAGCTGACCGAACTCTGGCAAGCACCCCAGGGCTACCTGTTAAGGTGTTCCCCCTGGTCCAGTCTCTCTTCCTAGGCAAAAAAACTCACATGCAGTCTGCTGTCTTCACACTAATGTGAGCAAGATCTGGAAGAACACTGTAGTCAGTGGACCAAAAACATACTTGTTTTTTATGTTTGTATGCAAATTGGAACATGAACAAACGATGTACTATGAGAGCAAAACCACATGCGTGTATGTATAACTGCTAACGCATGCCCATAATGTTGTCTCCTTGTGCATGTACAAATGTCATGTGCAAATTGTTGCGCCGCTATCAGGAGCTACAGTGCATCACTGTAAGTTGTCAAGGAGACATTGCAAGGGAGTTGAAATGACTCACCCACATGGACAACACTGAATGCCAAGAAACAGCCTGGACAATGCAAGTCTCTCTACAGACCTCTTTGGCCCTTATCAACAATAATACTTGTTAATATTGAGAAATGTCTCTAATTAGTCTGCAGTAAAGTTACAGCATCTGCTGCAGGCCAATAAAACAATACAATAATAATAATAATAATAATTATAAAGGAAGACACCCACTGAGGGATAATGGAAACTAAAGTCAAAATTAGGTCTGCACTCATATTTTTCTTCTCTTTTTGTGGAATATAGCATGTTGGATAGGATTTATTTTATCTGTCTGAATTGTTATTGTAGTTTCTCTAGGTATGCAGTATGTAACACTGGCTGTGTTTCTGTTTCCATACTCAGGTACAATATTCCCATGACTGTGCCTCGGGGTATTTCCTCCTTTCCGCTGTTCTGCACCAGACCTCAGCTTCACCACTCCTGTTGTAGATGCAGAAAACAGCGTAGCAGCGAACAGCTAGGGAGGGAGGTCTGGAGTTGCAGCCGTGGAGTTTCTAATTCAGGCCCTGGCACTGGGATTCTGGAGACATCGAAGATTTTAACAAACACTTCGGCCATTTCCAAATCTGCCTCGTGTGCTCAGTCGGCCATGATTCTCCAAGATAACTGGAGGAGAGGGAGGGTGGGCGGCGGGCTTTTGGGAGGAGGGATGTACAAGGCGGAGAGAGCCAGGGTCTGTGCCGTCTCCAGTTTGGTTCGGTCCGAGCAAAGAGCCAGCTGGCCTCATTAGGACTTGATGGGAGGCGGGATGGCATGAGACATGCACATGCATGCACACATCAACAAATGTAGTGTGAAGCGTGGCCTGATGCCCGTGAAAGACCCACACGGAGGGTGTTTTTTTTTTTTCTTCCTCCTCTTCTTCATTTTTTTTTTCTTACTGAGTACATTGTGGTTTATGGGCAGGCCGAGTGTGCGATGTGGCAAAACATGATCATTAGTTTATGTCTCTCTTTGAGGCGCTGTCTTTACCTGGCTCACCTGAATTACTTCAGTGCACTGGAGAGCTTGTTTGAGGGAAGAGCGAACCATGAACGGAGGCGATGAGCTTGGATGGAGTGGAGTGGGCATAAAGGAGTGAGAGAATATGATTCATGGTGGGGTGGGTCCATCACGAGATACAGCCGCTGACCTACAGTCTGAGGGCCGTTGGACCGGAACCAAGGCCTTGTTCCGACAGAGCGAGTGTAGCGTGAGCTGTGACGGATGGCGGTGGTCTGTTTGAGAGCCCCTGAGCAGGTGTGTGAGTCGCTCACATCTGCAGGCAAGCACAGTGAACCGAGACCAAATGGCAGACGCACGGGGCCCATCGGGTACCTGTGCACTGAGACACACTAATGATTATGGATGCGGGCCTATTAACGGTCACATCTGTAAGGGAGAACAACAACCAGCGCACTGGGAGTGAGTCAGCAGTTTTCACACCCCTCTGGAACATAGACATGCTGGTGTCAATGTTGGGGGAAAAACTCAAGTGGAAGCTTTTCTTCACTTCTGGTCTGTGTGAAAAACAAATTCATCTGAGGCTCCGTCCTGAACAAGTAGTTGCTCTGGTCTACGTCAAGGAAGTGAAGCTGCTGAACTTGAAATCAGATTCACATTCACGCTTTACAGCAAAGACATTAAAAAAAGGAAGGAAAAAACTTGCTGTTTAAGCTTGACACAAAACGATCGAATGAATTCATCAACGTTAAAAACAACGTTAAATATTCATTCTAAGAGTATAGGTGATAAATTAAATATTACTCATTGACTCGTTATTTAAAAATGCATAATATGATTTGCATAGTTTTATCCTGATAGGAAATAATAATGGGTAGTTGTCTTGCGGCGTCTTTCATGACGAATGAAGCTTGCATCTTTTTGTTCTCCCATCATCACTCTATCCTTCTTGCTTCTCATTAAAGTTTTAACGGAGGCTGTTTTAATTGTCAATCCTTTGACAGGTTGATAAAAGCAACTTGACAATTAAGTTCATTGGCTCCGCTATGCATATTAATTAGGTCTTATTTGGGTTTCTATTGTTATTGGAAGGAGCACTCATGCTGTAGCAAAATGTCATCCATTAACTTCTCTCTTCTCAGAACTTAATGTAATTAAGCTTGCTATTGTATGACTACGAGAGGAGACTCTAGAGAGGGGAACTTTTAGTATTCATTGTATAAATGAGTAATGCCGTTCCTGTGACACTGCAAGAACACTATTTCTCCTAAATCAGCCATTCACAACTTTATTACCTGTAACAAGTGCTGCCTGCTCTTGTTTGGTTACTGAACAAAAGAAGCGTGATTTCATGTTAGTGTGTGTGTGTGTGTGCACGTGTGCGTATGCTGATTGAGTGTGTCTGTGTGCACAGCCTCATCACTTTGTTAGAAATGCTCAGTTTGTGCACAGCACTAAAAATGCAGGATTGCTAAAAAACACATTGAAAAGTGCACTAGCAGGGATTTATTTTAATAAATGTTTTAAATGGGATAACACAGATGCAACATTTTTTTTTACCTCGCAACCACGCGTCTTGTAACATTCAAGCTTGACCACGTTTGTTTCTAATGAAAGTAATATATTTATGAATATCCAACCTTAAACCAACTATGATTTACAGTTAGAATAATAAATCATTCAATCAATCAATAAATGAACACATCTGGTTTATTAAGGTTCAAACTCTGTTTTGGCACTAAACAGTTTATGATGTGAAGACACCCTCTAAACCAGGGCTATTCAACTGGCGGCCCCGGGGCCAAATCAGGCCCATGGGTGAGCTCAGTTCGGCCCACCAAGGAATTCATTTTTAAATAAAACTAGATTTTAAACCGTAAAACGAACTTAATTAATGACAATTACTGCTGGATGTCCGGCCCCTGAGCTATTGACTTTCAGGGGCTGTGACCCCCTGAGCAATTGAATAGTCCTGCTCTAAACTATGCAAGGAGGACTCTGAAAAATATAATGTTTGGATGGGAGCACAAGTTGTACTAAAACTCATACATGTGTTTCTGCATTGATGGTGCGTGTCCAGATGTGTGAGCTGCCATGCCATAGACATGGTTGCACCCCTGTACCATCAGCAAGGCAGGCTTTTGAACCATGTACTGAAGAAAGGCTGAATGGTCCCTCTCCTCTTTAGAGTGGAGGGTGGTTTTCATAAGGAATTTCATATATAT
>JARVLU010000001.1:45198383-45214992 GCA_031762415.1 Simpsonichthys santanae | reverse complement strand
GAGAGAGAGAGAGAGAGAGAGAGAGAGAGAGAGAGACCCAGCTGATGCCCAGGTCCACAGCACCAGCCTTCAGGAACAGGTCTCCATAGCAGCACAGACTCCTGACTGGAAACATCTTGTTCTATTTATTTATTTATTTATTTATTTATTTACAGATTTCAGTGAAAGTCATGAAAGAAACACTGAGGATTGAAAAATTTATGGATGAAAACAAAACAGTTCAGATGGAAATGAAGTGAAATGGCACACAGTCATGTGACTTTATTGCACTGATATGATCAAATGGATAAAGAGTTCTTAGTTGGCTGGTGTCATGTCGGCGGGGTGGGACAAGTGTCATTTCAGTCCTACATCTGTTGCTTTGCCTCCTCCTGCCCACAGCTTTTGTGACTGGACCTTGAGATCCTGCAGATCAACACCAGGACAGAGTTGACCTCTGACCTCTGAGCTGGTCCCACATGTTTGAGTAAAGACTGGGGAGCATGGCTGACCACAGGAGGGGCTCAACTGCACAGACTGCTCACAGACACACAGCGCTGCTTTGTTGAAAGAGCAGACCTCATCTGAAGTCAGACCCTAAAGCTCCATGAGGCAGGAATAATGCTGTGTCTCTCTACAGCACTAACAGGATTCACTGTGGTCTTCAGACTGAAGAAGTCTTTCAGATGAAACACAGAACCTTTCTACTTTTTTTGGTTTTGTTTTGTTTTTTTGAATGTCCAGAGGACCAGACTTAACTTTTTTAGATTTGTCTACCTGGATCATTGAGCATGCATCAGGACTTGATTCAGTAACTATTTTAGAGAGCAACAAGAAGTAGCGCTAAGCTAGCTGTGCACAGCACTAAAGATGCTACAGACATAGGGCTCAGCTTTACATTACACAACCTAATAAACAAGAGTTTGTAAGCTCAGTCATCCAGGTAGATAACAACCAAAAGGTTAAATCATGTCATCCAGTTTTTTTTTTTTGTTGTTTTTTTTTTAAGTGAGAAATGTTTCGTCCCCCATCCAGAGGACTTCCTAAGACCTAAAACAGTTGATTGTTGTACATGATGACTGATTGTTTTGCATGTGTTAAAAACCCTACTTTTGAGATTCCAACAAGAGTTTGGCTTGAGACACAGCAGTGTAGTGTACTACCTATGGGGCAGACCTGGTTGACAGGCCATCGACTGAGGAAGTCCTCTGGATGGGGGGCAAAATGCTTCTCACTCAAAGAAACTGCTCCAAATGAAATAATTTAATCTATTTTGTTGAACCTAATAAACACTTTGTTCAAAATCAGTTTAGTGTTAACTGATCAAAGACTAAACTTATACAACCAGAAGTTAAAACATGCAAAACAAAACACAACTAGCTTTAAGCATTAAACTTAAATTTAATCATTAAGCATGTAATGTAATTATGACAGAAAATGGAGGATTTACCAGCAGTTACCTTCATACAGATGAACATGTGGTACTTCCTGTTTATCCCTGTTGTATTCAGCTGCTCATCATGACGCCGGCCGCATGGCTCCATCATCTTTTTGTATTATTTCAGACTCAGTTTAGATTTTGAAATGTAATAAACTGTATTTCATCCTCTAAAGACTCAGGGTAACACTGAATTACATGTTCTCCTCTGACAATGTTTAACCATTTTTTTTCTGATGATTTTACACAAAGTCTCTCTGACCACAAAGCGTTTGAAATGCAAACCCCCGACAATGTTGTCGGAGAAAAAGAGGGCGGAGCTCCTGCAGGTAAGGGGCATTTCACTTCAGGACAAATTGAGACTGCTGATTGGTCAGTTGCTGACAAGCCTGCTGGATGGATTGACAGGTGGTGTTGAGGATCCGACTCATGCAAAAAACAAAAAGGATTTTCCTGACCCATTTAAGAGTCATCATTTATTCCACATTTTAATTCCAAATGCATTTGATATTTTCCATCTGAACTGTTTTGTTTTCATCCATACAGGTTTGTGAACTGAGTTTCCTCACAAAATCTGATGGTTCCTTTATTTTTAAGGGGTGCTGAGTTTAAATTTAGGTGTGCTTGAGCACCCTGCAAAATAGGCTAAATCACCACTGGTTCCAAGAGAAGGCCACTACTCTCTGCTTGTCTGTCAGCTGCACAATCTCTCCACTTGAACTGGTGTAAATCCACAATGTGACCACTATCACAATCCACCAAGTGTAACTACAGCTGTCTAATGTATGACAATTTTTTTTTTCTGCTGACGTTCACTCATTGTTTGATTGATAACTGAATGCCCCAGCAATTGTCTGATAACACTATGGCTTCACACCTAACCCCACCACATTTGTCTTCTGGTTAGAAATGCCCACAGTTACTTAAAACAATGAATCATCTTGTATTTGAAATTAAAACATGTTACTTAATAAGTTGAAGGAGCACAGTTTTAGTTTTAAGAGCCAGTGAAAATCTGTTTATAGTCTACAGTTTAAAGGAAAAATGATATACTGTATTTTGGTAAATGTGTTGTTTAAACTCATTTTTTGTCTATTAATCTGAACAAGAACTCAACAAAAATATCTGACACAAAATAGTGTTTTCTAATAAATGCAGTATGTTATATGAAATAAAGTACAAACATAGTAACAACAATTTTACTAACACTGAGTTTTAAGAAGAGGAGCACTGCTAAAAGGAGCTTAAGCTAAACTTTTTATGTCTGTTTTTATAGTTTGTTGGTTTTACGTGTGATTTTTATTTTATTTTATTTTATTTTATTTTATTTTATTTTATTGCCGGTTCTTCTTACTGTTCTTGAGCTCCTTGTAAAACACTTTGCTCAGCGTAGTTATTTTTAAATGTACTATATCAATAAAACTGACATTGACAAGAAACAAAACATTGATAAAATATAAAAGAGCTAAATTGCTAAAAACTGTCAAACTAGCAAGAAAATAAATGTCACAAAAAGCTAGCTAAAAGCTACAAGCAGCATAACACGTGAAAAGGCGAGCTAAAGACAAATGCAACAAAATAGCCAGAGACAAACGACTAGCTAATATTTAGAGTAGTAAAATGGTAGCTTAAAGCTAAAAGTACCAGCTAAAGACTAAAAGTAGCCAAAGGCTAGTAAAAAAGAAAAGAAAACGCACAAAGGCAAAAGTAGCAAAATTCTAGCTAGAAGCATGTAGCGAAAAGCTAACTAAAAATTAAAAGTAGCTAGCTAAAAGTATTACACCTCAGACATATTTATGTTTTATATTTTTTACTGTTTAAATGTGCCTGTACATGTTCAGTGAATGTTAAGCTGTTGCATTTATCTTGATGACACAGCAGAAAGGGCGTCTCACAGCTAAATATTGTCCAGATGAAAAGGTAACAGTTCTTCTGTGCCACAGTCAGAGTCCTTATTTCAGGTTTTGAAAGTTGGCCCTTCTGCCTCCGGTGCCCTTTCCAGACGTGCCAGCTCCCTGCAAATCAAACCATTTGCACTCCCACTGGTCTGCACGGAGACTGAATTATGTCCAAATTGAACCATTCCTTCTGGGTGCTTACATTTTTATTTTGTCAGGAAATATTATGAGAAAAAGCCCGTCCATGATGTGAGGGAAGAAATCTGTTGCAACAAACCTGATGTTTTTTTTTTTTTTAATCGTCATTGACTCCACATCGAGCTTGAGCTAGTTCAGAATTTAAAATGAACTGACCCAAAACTAAATTAATATGCTGTGATGAAATAATTATCATAAGAGATGCAGTTGTAGGCCTGTCATGCTTCACATTGAAGGTGCGGCTATTAAATAATGAAACTCATTCCGAGGTTCAGTTTTAATGAAGAAAATGACATTTCAATTCCTTTCCCCTTCATTATTTGATATTAAAACAGCTTGTAGAAGCACACTCAGCCCTCTCGCTGAAGCAATTTTGAAATGAAAAATGCCTTGCAGTACTTTAATCCCTCTCCCCTTATTCACCTGATGCAGCACCATGTGACTTTTTTCTTTTCCAGAAAATCAAGCACTCAAAGAGAATTGGTTTTGTGCCTATTCCAGCAGTTCAGAGAGAAAAGTCTCAGATTGTGAGACAACAGAAGGTCTGCTCCGTTTAAACCCGTGGTAGATCAGAGGACAGTCAGGTGGAGAGGCGGAGGAGAGACTGAAGGACAAATGGACTCGTAGTTTGAAAACACTAAACCAGAACAAGCTTGGTTAAACATAGGCGGCTGTGGCTGAGTGGTTAGAGCAGAAGTCCTCAAATGCAAGAGTTTGGAGTTCAATTCCACCAGCAGTCACATGCTGAAGTGTCCCTGGGCAAACACTGAACCCCTCATCGCCTCCGATGTGTGTCCATCAGTGCATGAATGTGATAAAGCTCTGATTATTGTCTGTATAGATCTAGTAGAGTGCTGTATGAATGGATAAATGAGGCACAGATTGTGCTTTAAAGAGCTTTAAGTATCTTTAGATGATATAGGTGATATATAAGTACAGTCCATTTACCGTTAAGGTCTTAAAGTCAGTTTCAAATGACGGCAGAGGAAGATTTACCACTCGTCAAACTTGCCATTTAAAAGCAAGTTGTTGTTGGAGAATTACAATGTCAGATTTTTTTTTTTCAGGTAAGCTTGAAGAACTGAGCTGACACAAATTGCAGGACTGTTAGTCCCAGCATGGAGTCCTTGTACAAATCTACGCTTGCTTTTGCACTTCGAGGGGAACCCTGTGTAACATTGCTCTCAGCGCAGCCACACTATTCATGCACGTGACATTCAACGACAACAACAGTGAAGGACTCCATAGTTGGGGCTGTGTGTTTTACTGTAGGTCTTTGGCTATATTCTAGAATTGGAGTAGTAATGGCAAAAGTTAGGTGACTTGAACTTGAGTAACGTTAATGTAGTTTTATTAGTGCAAGTCCTGGGAATTTTTTTTAAACGTTCAAGACTAAAACCGCTGGACTTTATTTGTAACAGAAGAGCTCTGCGGACGAGAAGCGAAACGTCTTCTGTTACAAATAAACTCCAGTTGTTTTAGTCATGAACTGTTTTGAATTTACCGTTCATTCAACCTTTATCTAGACAGGTTAATCCCATTGAGCCTCGAGGACGCATTTACAAGAGAGACCTGATTTTAAAAGAGAGATGACAACACAACAAAGACAACAACAAACAATCATAAACGGTGCATTCCATTTGAGAATTTTTATTTATTTATTATTTTACATCCATTATACCCTGGATGACTGAGAATCTTCACCAGTGTAAGTCCAGGAAAAGCAATCAGTCTGTACAGACCAATCAAATCCTTTTGCCTTTCTCAAGTGTCAAGAGAGCACTTAGTCTGAAGCAAGAGCTAAGAAAGACTTCATCAATGCTGTTAGAAAGTCTAAAACGGCCACAGTACTGGAACTGCAACCCTAAAATACAATAAATTAATTATTTTAAATGATTAAAAGGACCGTTAGAGATAAGGTGAGAAGTTCAGGTCTCAGGAAGAGGCTCAGAGTTGAGCCGCTGCTCCTCCACATCGAGAGGAGCCAGCTGAGGTGTTAAGGGCACCAGGTAAGGATGCTCCCTGGACGCCTGGACGCCTCACTATGAAGGAGTGTTAGGCATGTCCAACTGGGAGGACACCTTTGGGAATATCCAGGAAAGGCCAGAGAAACAGGATGTCTTTTGTCTGGCCTGGGAACATGTAATCCTCCCATTAGAGCCAGAAGAGGTGACTGTGGAAAGAGATGACTCAAACCCCCATGACTTGAATCTGGAACTTTGGATGAATGGGTGGATGGATGGATGGACAAACAGATTGACCAAGAACTTGTCCCCTGTCACCTAAAAGCACTTTGTTCAACAGAACCTAAAAATGTTTCTACTGTTGTTTCTTCAGGATGTCAGTGGGCCACTCATCTCCAGAACTTCTTCAGTTTGGTTTGTGAGTCAGAAAGTGCAAGAAATGTGAAAGAACTTTGAGAAGGTTTGTCGAATCCAAGAAACCAAATTGTTAAGGGAGGGGTGTAATGTGACAAAATTAAATACATCATGAAATAAATAAGACTGATTGGTGACTCTAAATTGTCTCTAGGTGTGAGTGAGAGAGTGAATGGTTGTTTGTCTCGTTTGTCTTTATGTGTTCCTGTGATGGACTGGAGACCTGTCCAGGCTCCCTCACACAGTGATTTCTGGACATGGGCACCGGTGACCCCCGTGACCCAAAAAGGAAGAGGCAGGTAAAAGATAATATGGATGAAATAAATAAAAGCAAATGTCCAATTAAATAAATAAATGTACCAATAAATAATTAAATATATAATTTAACTACTTAATATATCATTGAATCATTAAATATACAAATAAATGATTAAATACACATCACTGCTTGTCACCAGCAAACTGCGTTTTTCCATTCTGGGAGTGAGCTGTTTGTGGGATTCAGTTTGGTTTGGTGGCTCCTCAGACTGAAGAAGTCCTTTGGATGAAGGACAAAATGTCTCAACAACAAAAGAAACTGTCCAGTTGACCTGATTGAACAGTGTTGGATTTATACCTGGATTAATGAGCATGAACTTTGGTATTTGTCAAACATTTTTCAAATAAAACTTGGTGATGAGAAGTGCATTAAAATGTCTCGGGTTCATATAAACTTATTGAGACAATTACAAGTTTTTGTAATGACATTGGCTTACAAAATGTCAGCGAGGCCTTTAATATCTGAGGAAAGAAGTGTTACAATGCTTGCTTTAACAATGCAAAAATAAAATGATGGTTTATTCTACATTTCTGATGGTTAAGGCAAAAAAAAAAAAAAAATCCCCAATTTTTAGAGCACACCTCAAGACACCTATTGTTAAAACATATTTAGCAAACACACCTCATTAGTTTTCCAAAATAACTAAACCTTTTAAAAAAAATCAAGCACAGTACTTCAAAATACTTCAACTTACTGCCTTTATTAGTTTAGCTAATATATTAAGTGATATAAAATAGCTGCTAGCTCTTCTTCTCAATTTATTTTGAACTGAAAAACGTTGATTGCTCAGTTACAGCAAAGAAGATGGTTTAGAAACTACATTTGATCCACTTGAATCATCTAAAGCTAAAAGTGATCAAAATACGTCTTTTAATTCAGATTCTAAATGTTGCAGCTGTGCATAATTACAGGCTGCATGGCCTCATTGTCATTTCCTGACAGACATATTTATTACTATAAAATGTGTTATTAAACTTGAACTTTTGTATATATACAGTATAATGACACATTGGCTTTAACCAGTCCAAATAATATTTTATAATAATTAAATTATTTAATGGTTGTTAATGTATGTCAAGTGTGGCTGCCTTTTTAATTTAAAGTGCTTTTTGTAAAATTATGTGCATTTTTTAATAGAGATTCTCTTTCAGATGTGAAGAACAGTAGGTTTTCAGAAGCCATATTTTTTCCACTTTTTAAATCTTAGGATACTTTACATTTTTAAGTTTTATAATTATAAACTATTCCCTTGTCCTTTATGTTTTCTTGAATCATTATCTAAATATGCTGATTTTGGTTTTAATATAGTTTTTCTCCTCCTCTGCTTCACTTCAGTAAGTATTTGGTGCAACCTTAATGCCATTTCTCCCAAACTGGAAGTGGACTGCAGCTTCCCCACACCTATTGTTCCGTTGTGATTTCTACTCAGACTCATGCTCTCTGACCCTGCAGCCACAGCTGGAGGCTTGTGTTTGTGTGGGATCGATAAAAGCTGCAATGAAAGCAGCTCTTCACAGAAGCTAGAAGTGCAGACGGCACAAGTGCCAGCCAAATGGGTAGTGATGAATTTAGAAAGGAAAGGAGCACAGACCACTTATAAACTACAGGTTTTGGTATTAGAAAACTCCACACCGTCTCGTCTGGGCCGTCTTTGATCCATGTGACCTGAGCCCTTCACCATTCATTATCTCTGCAGCTTGTTTTCAGTTTCTCATTCAGTTTTCACCTGCCCTCTTTACCTTTCATTTTACCTATCATTACTTAACGAGTTATTTTCTTTTTAATACCCAATTAAACCGCCACTTAGAAAATGAAAGAAATGGTGCAGAGAAGAAGTGTTTGTTGAATCAAATAATTACAGTCATAATGCCCTTATCACAAAGTTTACTTATCATGTTAATCCCACTGTCCTAACTCAATTAAGTCTATGTGCAATTTTACAGGTGCTTGGGACTTTACATTATAAATGCTAATCAAATGGATTGCTCTTGCTGTGTTGGAAGTAAACTGCTACTCCAAGCAAGGGAGCTTAAAGCATCTTGAGGTCTTATCCACTATCTAATGTGTTTTTATATGCCCGTGTTTCAATGGGAGCCAATATCTTTTAACCGTGGAGAAATTAATTTGCTCCCCAATAAGTGATTTGAATATTCTTAGGGAGAGGGATGCCTGTAATGTATTTTGATAAATATAAATCAAAATGGTAAACTGGGATGAATTCTAAACTGTAATATTGGCTGCAAAAGGCTAATACAGTCAGTCACCCTATGAATGATAAAACTGCCTGGCACTTTTCATAACTTAACGTGTCACAATAATATTTAAAGAAGGTTATTTTATTGATGTACATTGGATGATAAATTTTATATTTTGTCCAGTTGATTTCACATGGACATTTGAAGTCTTGATGCATGCAACCTCCATTGAGTCTATTTCAGGAAGAAGAAAAAAAAAATACTTGAAATAATAAAGGACAAGTGAGTTAATAGAGTTGAATTCAACACAATTTTTGGCGTTTCACTTTGTTAACAGGTGCCGATGTGAACTGCAATTATTTGATGTTTGCTTATCTGATGTTAATCCATCAGAAATATTTTATGTTGCTTTTTTTTCCCAGTTGCTGCATATATTGCTTAGAAAAGTGTGGTGTGCATTCAAGGCAAAGCAATTACACCCACTTATACAATTAAAGACCCAACATTCTTTGAACAAATGCACATCGCTTGCTGCATTTCTATGTTTTAGACCAAGATCCTCGTATGCTGAGAAATGAAAGCATATTTGTTCCTGGTCAAACCTCGAAAATAACATTATGCACAATCAGATGCCAGAATATTTGTATACTTTTTGTTGATTTTTATTTTTGTTAGCAGTTGTAGTATGTTTTGTTACTGTTGACTGTATTAACTCTCAGCTATGCCGATCCAAATTTTAGCTTAATATCTGTAAAAGTGACTAAAGTATGGACATTTTACAAAGTACTAAAGCTTAGTAGTTGTGGCAGCTTTCTTAAACTGGGTTGACTCTGAAAAATAATCACTTGTTTTATAGCCAATTTTAATTTTTGAGTGATTTGTTGTAATCCATACAGTGGTTCATGAGATGTTTTGCTAACAGACAATATTAACATCAACAGTTAATGCTGAAATTATTAATGCTAAGCTGTTGTGCAATATGTTAGCTCTCAAAGTGGGTATTGATGATGTTAAGCTACTACCATGTAAAGTTTTGGCTCGGTACTTGTACATATTTTGTGTTTTCTTGCTTTAGAAGCCATCTTAACTTGAGATAACTCCAGGAGTTAGTCAGTAGTTGTTGTGACTCAGCTGATACATTTATGCTCATTTCTTTAAAATCTATCCAGCGGTTTTTGAGATATTTTGCCAATAAACCAACAGATAGACCATTTGTTAATGGCAGTTCTATACAAATATCTCACATCATTTGTTATTTCTCAAAGTATGTGTTGGAGAGCAGTCTCAGCTACTACCATGCCACATTTTAGATCACAAGCTTTAAAATTGACAGAAAATAGCAATGTTTTTGTTTGTCAATATTGCTTTACTGTGGCAACCTTCTTGAATTATTATCCTGATTCACACTCACTAATACATGTAGAAAAATCCTACAGACAGTTTCTTTCTAAATAAACCATCCCGAGGACCTGGCAACTTTGCTGGACGTCTTTAATTAGGTGCACTCAAAATTAGTCACTTGTAGATGTCAACCTAGTGATTAATTTCTAAAAGTTTCATTAAAATCTATCCAGCTTTATGAGATATTTTGCTTAAAATTCAGACAACAAACGTACATTCATACGGACAAAAACAAAAATGTTCCACCTTTTTCAGTGGGTGACAACAAAGAATGAACAGCACATGTGCTTATTTATGGGCTTGCTTCGCATCAAAACAAAATAGCATTATAGTAATACAACCTTTGACATCACTGTGTTCCCCCAGCCTCTGGTTGTGTTAGTATGCCTGCAGTACCTGCAAAGAGAAAACCAATTTGTCAAGCTGCTTTTGTATCAGGCTGCTAATCAACATGATAACCTACAGCTGTGCCTGCTGCCTGGCTTGAGCCAACACTTAGTCTTCTCATACTTCCCTTTGTCATAGTCTCATATTCCGCACTCTAAAGATTAGAAAGTCCTTGAACAAATCTAAAGACCATGGTCTGTCATCCAAGTTTTCAAAAAACTTGCAGATCACGATGGTTGAGCAGGGTTTAGATTTTGGGCATATTAACATTTTCAAATTAAAATTAAACAATTGTTTATTAAAATGTAATTAGTTGGACAACACATTCATGTGCTGCTTTGATGCAAAAAAAAAAAATAAAAAAAAATAAATCCCAATCAAATAATTAAATACGGACATTAAATGTTCCAAAATGTTTTACCTACTGATAACTTTACATCAAGTCTTTGACATATGTTTTATCACTGGCTGCCATAAAAGGCAGGCTATCACACAACTGTCATATTTCTGTTTCTCTGTTTGTCTTTCTGTCAAAAAACATTATATCTCATTACCCACTAGATTTTAATGCAATTCTTGATTCATTTGTATGTGTAACCAAGAAAACAACAGAATTAGATATGCTTTGGATAGCCATATTTAAATTTTTGTCTGCCTACCTATTTGAGGTAGTATTGAGTAGGCCAATCGGTTAAAAAAAAAAAAAAAAAAAAAAAACCTTGATATCTTTTTCCCAGTGATATGCTCCAGTTCTTCCAGGGATGACATTCCCAGGTCAGAAGGAAAATAACCCACTCCACAAGCCATGGGTCTGCCCCAGGGTATCCTTGTCACAAAAACCTCCAAATAGAGGTCATCACCACCTCAGCTGATCTATTTTGGGTCTCATCTATGACCTAACTCCACATGTCTAAGCCTAGCTACATTTCAGCTGTTTCTTACCAGTATTTTTCATGGCCATTTAATGCATGGTGCAGTAAATTGAGAGCTTTGGCTTTCAGCTCAGTTCATTCTTCAACATCACAGATAAGAGCATTGCTCTGCAAAACTGCAGATACATCTCTGACCCTTTGATCAACCACTTGATCCATCCGTCCTCCACTCACAAATACAAGAAAGACATAATCCTCCCCTTGGGAGAAGAAACCCCCAACCAAGATGGAGTATTCCTTTTCTCAGTCAAAAGCAATGACTTTTGACATAGAGGTGCTGACTTTCATCCAGACCATTTCCCATGCACGTTTTGTTCCAACAACCACAGAAGTTGCAGTTCTTTAGTCAACATGAACCAATAAATTATGTCAGGTCCCACCTGGAACCGCCAAATCCTACATATATATTTTCCTCCATTTAATTGCTTTCTTCACCAGTGGTGTCCACCTGCAAGACCTTTAAATGTTACCACACGATGAACTGACAACCTTCTGGTGACTGCTTTTAGCCCCCTAGAAGGTTGAGATGTAGATCTCACAGACAAGAGGCCTCATCCAGACAGTCCCACGTCACCTTTACTACTTGTTTAGGTTCACCAGGTTAATCAGGCAGTCTCCTCTATCACCAGATGCAATTCACCAGCAAGCATTTATAAAATGATAGCTCTGCCCCTCTCATTACCAGGGTGTCTAATTTATAGCCATGGACCAATAATACATAAAATCATAGTAAAAATGCCAAAACTCTACCTAGGATCAGTTGACTTTTCGCCCAAAGAAATTTGGTATTAAGTGTTAATCGTACACTTAGCCTCATGGCTAAGCCTAGCTAGCCTAGCATAGAATACCTAAGGTACTGTACACCTACATTGTATCTAGACCTTCAGCCATAATGTGTAAGCTGATGTTGAAATGGGTCTAACTGTCCTCATAAGCTGCTTACAGTTCAATTTTAAGTCCTGATCTCTCTGAGTTAACAAACAAGACACTCAATAAATTAGAATTGCTATTGCAATAAAATAACTATAAACATAATTTAACAGAAATATTGTATTTATTATAATTTGAAAATAATTTCAATGTGTTGATTTTAAAATGGACAAAATAAATAGATATGTACAAGCACAACTGGTATTTTTGCTTAAACAATCACTTCAATAAAATCGATTTGAGAATCAGACCAAGGAGGAGTTAATGCACAGTTTCTTTAATCCATATTGCTGTAGAAGCAAAAGTCACTAAAGGGATACACCAATTAAGCAGTTTTATTGAAAATGTGTGGCTGATTGAGTATTGCTTGATGTCACTGTTGCATGAGTGTTTGTTAGGAAAAAAAACAATGAAGTCACATTCAGTACTGATAGGACTTGTCCAATTACGCTATACAGTTCGTTTCCTTTTTCACTGTAAGTGTTTCTTGGAAGAAGAATAGACTCTTTGGTTTATTGAAATACACTTTTATGATTCAGCAGATAGTATTGCTTCTCATATAGTCCTTTTATATGATCAGACATCCACCATTGTCCACATTTTTTCTGAAATCCCACTAGATTCATTGTTCTTGTAAGCACACTTGGGTCGTGTCTAAAACAATATGACAGTCATCCATTTTCCATTAGCATTTGATGTTAAGGAGTACCTTTGGGTGTAAACATTCAAAGCAGTGTGTGGCATCTGGTGCCTTAGGGAAACAAACAAAATGCATGCAACAGGCAGTTCATCAACAGATGTAATTGCTATTATAATTGCCCTACACAGAACATGCATCAGATAAACCTAATGGGAGCCAATAAAAGCAAAATTAAGTTTATTTCATGTTAACAAGGAACATTCATCCTAGGCAACCACAACTCATCTAGCATCCCCATTTCCTTAGGAGATTATTTCACTTAAAAAAATGCATGGTTTTGTGATACTGATTGTTTTAAAATTCACCATTTTATAGAAGATGTATGTATGCCAGTCTACCGTAAATGCATGTGAGGGAGCAAATGAGATGCTTTCAAACCTTTTCTTGTGTCAAACAGTAGTGTCAAAAAATTTGAGTGAAAGCTGTTTTCAAAAATCAAAATAACTTTGTGCAATGCACTGAAAAATCCATCCATCCATTGTCTTTATTAGCTACTTCCATTCCAGATTGTTGGGGTCGTTGGTGCCCATGTCCAGCATTCATTGTGCAAGGCGTATGATACACACTGGAGAGGTTGCAAGTCCATCACAACAACAAATAACCATTCACTGTTTCACTCACACATAGGAAAAAAAAATAGTTACCAATTCACCTAAAATACATATTTTCAGATTCAGACAACATTGTTTATTCCCAAAGGACACATACTCATGTTCATACAGCTAAATGCAAAGTTGTTTTTTTTTTATGTGTGAGAGGAAGAAAGCCCATTTATGCATGGAGAGAACATGCAAACTCCACCCAGAAAGCTCCCAGGACCTTCTCACTGAGAGGCAACAGCTTAACCAACTGTGCCACCATTCTGCCCACACTGAAATATTACCTTAAAATACAATATCACTTTAAAAGATCTTTGCCACATTTACATAAAAAAATAACATTACCAGCAAAAGAGTACAGACAATGAAACAGTTGTTACAAAGTGTTAAGATGCATTTACACCGGAAGCAACATTTTCTTTTAGGATTACAGATGAGATATTTAGGAATCAGAAAAAAAAAAAAAAAAAAAAAAAAAAAAAAAACCTTTGTAATGCAGTTCACATATTTATATGTTCTACAGTGTCAAAAGTTTATAAAACAGAATAACAGACATATCTCTGTGCATAAGAATAATCTAGCCCCGTCATCATGATGACAGCAAAATCAAAGTGTATCCTTAGACAACTTGGCTGATATATTTTGGGATTCTTCCATATGACCCATCTCATTTTATCTCTACGGCTAAGCCCAGCCAACTTTTAAGAAAAATAATAATAATAATAGCTTATTGCATCCAGTTTCTTTTATAGTTCATACTTCATGGCATTCTTCTGCAACATATCAACTCAGTCGTTTTTTTATTTTATTTTTTTTACTTAATTGTTTATAATACTGACGTCATGGTCAATCATTTTATTTTTATCCATTAACTTAATGAATTAAGTTTCGTAAAATTATTCTCTAAACGGTATTAATATGCAGTATTTAATTGTGTGTTTTTGTTTTCATAAGTCCAAAGTTCACAATTAATAGGAGACTGCAGGTCTGTAGCAAGACCAACTGGGACAAGCATGCACTAACTTTATCTACACATGGAGCTCAAATGGACTTGAAATGGAGTCATTCAGTATCTTAGTTACTTTAAAGGACATGCTTGTCTCCAGGAGATGGCTCGAGGGGATTTTTCAGTCTCCCATTTGGCATGTAATGATATAAGTTCAATCTTGTCACAACTATAAAAGAATAAATTGGAACAAAAAGGAAACTAATGAAAAGAGTGACATATTGGATAATTACATTGGATGTTCAAACAAAAAAAAAAGGTTAATAGCTTAAGTGTTTGGAGTTCACAACAGGATAAAACACAAACCTGCCACAGACTGTTTGATGAAGCCCACAGCTTAACCTCATTTCCTGATTGCTGATCAGAATGGGATTGCATCAGCTGAACCTATTTAAGATCAAGAGAATGGCAGAAGTGGCTTACGACATCATAAGACCCAACTATAGGTGTTCCAAAACCTCAACAGTGTTGTGTATGCAGTGTAATTATTGTGTCAAATCAAAGAGGAATCAATGATCTGAGACTCATCCTCTTTGTTCTCCATCACTGAGTCTGCACAAAAGTTGTTATATAGAGGGAGGATGACTGCAGTCATCAGAAAGTCTTTTCACACAGAAAGTGAGAAGGCATTTGAGTAAAAAGAAGTATTTTAAATTGAGCTGAAAATCTCTACAAAGCCTTTCAGGTCTTGACAATTTCTGATTTTCTTGTGGTCTACAACCATTCCCCTTCCTTTACATTAATGACTGTTCTGAGCTGGATCTGCATCATATCTACCGTGTCACATTATTGTCATGTCACAAGACATTGTGACATGAAACTATAATAAACTTAGAGACATATAACTTCATCTTAGAATGGAGTATTAGGAATTTGAAACCTTTTATTTGAATCCAAACCACGATGATCCGACTTAAGAGAATAGTTTTGCCAAAGCTAATTGACAAAACACACATCTCACAAGGGAATAACAAAAGAGTGACTCACAAAAATAGGACCCAACATATGACAATATTTTTGGATGTTTTAAGCACAACTACTGTATGAGATATCTAAAATAAAAAAAGTGACTATTTGGTAGCAAGCAAATTAAAATGGTTTGCCATGCAGGATCTGCAAAGTTGCAGTGAAGACATTGGTCAACTAAGTTCTGAAGCTACATACCACATGTGACCACATTTACAAATAAGTAAATGCTTACATACTCAGTCACCTATAGAAGCAGGTTTCACTCTGCACATTTTTATTAAAGCACCTTCATTCTTCACAAAGTTAAATGTGGACGCAAAGCATAAATGCTTTTGCATGCCATGACTGAAGGCTATTTACAAAATGAAAAATCTGTTCCACCCCCTGTATGTAATATTGCTCCCTTCTGCTTGATAGTGTTATGGCTAATAGGATTATGCAAGAAGAGGCTGCATGTGATGGAGAGGAGGCGAGAGCTTCATGATTTACAAGCCTGACAAGAACAATTAGGATTGCACGCTTAGTCGGCTATTACTCAATACACACAAAACAAAAATACAGCCTTCAGTTTACACCGATGCCGTCAGAACTGGACGTGTTGCACAACAGGGATGCTCATCGTTTTCAGCTGGGAATCCTGTTAAAAGCTAACAGAGCATCTGAATTTAGATAGTGCATTTGTGGCTCCGGTATAGGGAATTGCTTTAAGATGGTCCTCTCAACTGTTATTTTCTTTATCTAGCATTCTCAGGTAGCTTTTACTTTCCTAGTAGCGGTCGCAGGTAGATGAAAGTCTACAAGCAGGACAGCACGGAGAGAGGCAATTAGAGCAGCTGCAGCTTTTCTGGGCTGGCACGATGGGTCACGTGCAAATGCAGCAGCGAGGGAATTCCAGCCGCTCCCCCCCCCCCCCCACACACACATCTGCTGAATAAACTGAGATCTCTCAGCAGATTTTTTTGTTGTTGTTGACAGCTGATCAGAGTGGATGAGGAAAACAATATGTGGAATGCTTGTTCAGTCTTAAAAGGAGAAGCATACTGATCATTGCAAAGAGCTGATCAGTGATTTACACATTTATTTTAATCTTACTGGACCTAGAGGAGACAGAAGTCTGAGCAGAACTGTTTTGTTTTATCGCACTCCCACCAGCTATTGCAGTTCTTTTCTTTCTTTCTTTTAGTACCATCATTTGCTGAGACCGAGGGCGGATGTTGTGCTGAGCGGACGTGCAATGAGCTGCTGCTGAGAACTACAATATAAAACTGTGCGTAAGTAAT
>JARVLU010000001.1:45067768-45077942 GCA_031762415.1 Simpsonichthys santanae | reverse complement strand
CTTGGACACATAAAACATCTACCTTCCTTCTCTGCATCATGTCAGCCAGCTCTCTACCTTTGCCTGTCATTGTCCCCCAGTCCCCCAGTCCTACATTCTTGAATTTCCTCTTCTCCCTTTGTCTCCTGGCATGTTTACACCCCTGTGGTCTTTAACAGTAAAACAATTTCTGCTGGCACCCTGTTTGTCAACAGCACCGGTGGCGTTCGTCGTTAACCCAGGCCTCAACCAATCCGGTATGGTGTTGCTCAGATTAATTTCCATATTTGTTTTGGCAAAACTGTTTTACATCATTCCTGACAACCTTCACCAGTTTCCTGGTCTTTGGAACGGCTTAAGAAGTACAC
This sequence comes from Simpsonichthys santanae, assembly GCA_031762415.1. Taxonomy (NCBI): domain Eukaryota; kingdom Metazoa; phylum Chordata; class Actinopteri; order Cyprinodontiformes; family Rivulidae; genus Simpsonichthys; species Simpsonichthys santanae. The sequence continues at coordinate 45,077,595 of JARVLU010000001.1, read as the reverse complement.
TGGCTTGCGCTCCCTAGTGGATGTTTTCTTTTGAACTTGTGGCAAAATATGTTCATTTTGTGTCCACTATAGTTTTCTTTCTTTTTAGCTAAACTAAATTTATCTATTTCATGTGAACACAGATCAGGTGTCACCAACATGTATCTGATTCAGTCCTTTAGTGAATATTCTTTATGTCACGTTGCAGCTTCTGTATCCATTTGTTGATGATTAGGAAATCAGGCAGGCAACTGCAAACTCATGCACATCAAAAGCCAGCTGCTTTCTCTTCAGAACTCATCAGAAAATTAGTACAATGTAAGCCAAGAGGCAGTTAACTCTTTTAATCTCTTTCATTAATTTGTATTTATCAACATTAAGCAACACCATATAAGATAATTCCCAATGTTATTAGCTTTCATTACCTTAACGTGTTTCACCATTTAAAAGTGCTTTATGATCAGAAGTCAATTGCTCTGCAGGCCTCACAACACAGCAAGCTTGAAATAACACAAAATCATTGTTTCAGGTATGCGGTTGGCAAACATACTCATGACCTGGATTGTGTTCAAAAGCAACATTTTAATAAGAGCTAGAGGGTTTAGATGGGAGACTTTTAGAATCCTACATCTGTTACAGCCACATGTCGGACGGAAATTTTTTGAAACCCACTAAAGGGCATTGTTTTTTGTTCACATCCAGTTGGATAATGATTATGAGATTGAAGGCAAAAACACAGACAACACAGTATTTAACAAGACAAACAATCTTAACATAGCAGAAGGCAAACTGGATTTCTGCATTTAAAACAAATATGCCATAATTTTATTATTTTTTTTTTTTTATTACAATGGACTCTTCCACGTCTTAAGTCATTTGGAATTACTGGACATCATGTGTTACTAGATCACAAAATGAAAGCAAACAAACAAAACTGCGATAAAATTTGAAGGAATGAAGGACAATGAATCAAATGGTATAATGCACTAATTGAACTTTACACATAAGCAATTTTGGATCAACCAGGATATTCAATGTGCTTTACAAAACAATCTGTCACTCATTTACCCATCCACACACATTCATGCTCTATTGTAACTTCATTACATCTCTGCAAAGATAATCTGAGTAAAGCATTCTATAGAGATTTATTACTGTTTTAGATCACATGCATAAACCGATGGGACACACTAAGGAAGCATGAGGGTTTCAATGTCTTGCCTAGAGATACTTTGACATGTAGCTGCATTTTGGTGAAATCAGACCTCCAAATCTCATTAGACTACAATAGTTCTAACTACACAGCCACAGCCATCCTACCATTATTAAACAAGATAAGGGGTGACGTATTGTTTCACATCAGGGTTTAATGCATACATATCCTTAATACCTTTGGAAGTAAGAACTAGCAAGACTCAAACTTCTGGTCAAGTTTGCATGCACTGTTCCCCCAAGTTCAACTAAGCTGCAAACGAGGGGGCTATGTAAAGTACCAGCAGCACATTCTTAGCTGCTGACTTAAAGCCCTGGAAGAGGGGTGTACAGATGGCACCATGAGCAGGTGCTGAAAGCAGTAGCTAGCATCCTTTGCACAAGATATTAGCAGCGTAAGGGGCAGCACACTGGATTGTGTCCACTTGGGACAGAAGGACTTTATAACAAATAATATGGAGTGTTGCTGTGATTAGAAAGCTAATTGTGACTGCAAGCAATTATTTTCAGATTTGCAGTATTGGGAAATATTTAATATATTTTCAAAAAGGGGTCTAAACAATACATTATGAATGCCAACCTTCATAAATTTAATTCAATTATTTTCAAATCAGTTAATTTATATTGTGCCACAGCAGAAGTCATCTCAGGGCACTGAACATAAACAGTCATATACATTATAAAAGCCAATTAGTAAAAGTTATGAGTTCTAATTAGTAAAACTTTAGGAACCACAAGTAAACCTGAAATCTGAGAGTGACTACATTGTTGGGGAAAATATGGAATGATAAGATCTGTAATATAAGATAGAGCTAGGTTGTTGCAAGTTTTGTATGTTAGAAGTAAGATTTTGAATTAAATTCAGACTCTGACAGGAAGGTAAAACTGGAGTAGTATGAGAAACCGTCCAGAGGACCTGACTGAACATTGTTGGATTTTCTACCTCAATTACTGAGCATGAACTTTGATGTTTTGAACCACTTTGGCTATGGCTGCCACAGAGGAGTCAACGGGGGAGAGCGTGGACTCCAGAAACCATCTCATCATTATTAAACTGGTTGGCCCACTATGTGAGTGTGATACTTTAGGGACTGAGTTTGCTGTTGCTCTTCGGACTGATGAAGTTGTTTGGATGGAAGACGAAGCATTTTAACACAAAGAAACCGTCCAGAGGACCTTTGTTGGATATGACCTCTCCTACCAACTTTCATTAAAACTCTGGCAGAAGCATTTAAGATAAACTGAAGATTTTTAAAATAAATTTTGGGGCACCAAATAATATTTTTTTAAATAAAAAATAAAAATGATTGCAATAGTCCTGCTTAAATACTTAAATGCATGGACCAATTTTTTTTATATCACTTTTGGACAAGATGTTTCAAATCTTATACTGTATATGTTATGCAGGTGGAGTAAAACAGTCCTGGTAACTTTTTTTTAATATGTGGGTTAAAAGACATACAATACCCTGAACAAAAATTACACCAAGGTTTTTGTTTGATTGTTTGTTTGATTTTTACTTTAGAAGCAGAGGCTGAACTAGTGCCATCCCGAAAAGGTGAAAGGCTGCAGAATTTATTCTGAATATGCTCAGGTTCAAAACCACAACATTTGTCTTGTCTGAGTTTAAAAGCATAAAATAAGGGTCATCCATGTTGTTGTTTTTTTTTGTCTTTTAGACATGCTTGTAATGTAAGTTAACTGATTGGATTAATTGGGCTCATGGATACATACAGGTATAACTGAGTATCATCAGCATAACAATTGATATTAAGAGGAAAACTTCATCAGACCAAACCTTGGTGTATCTGAAGTGTGTAAAATAGTTTGGGAGGGGAAAAACTGAGTTGTCATTGTTGTGGGCAAAACATACAAAGACTTGACCTTTAATTAAAAATACAGATGACACAGAAACGCTTAATGACAGGGAAAAAGATGGAGTTTGTTGAAGAGGTGCAGAATGTTGATCAACTGAAAAGCATACAAATCGGAAAAAAAAAAATGTTTCTATCTATGTAGGTTCACCAATAACATGCTATATCTTATTCAGTTCAATTTAATTCAATTCAATTTAAATTAAGTTTATTTATGTAGTACCAAATCACAACTGAAATTATCTCAGGTTACTGAACAAAAACATGATTGCCTCATAAACAAATTCTACTTCAGCATGAGCATTGAGCTCTAGGATGTGCAATCAGGTCCTCGATGGCTGCTATCCTACATGTTTTAGAACGTTCACTTCAACACACCTGATTTGAATCAATAAGTGACTAACAGACTTCTGAAGAACATGAAGATGTAATTCAACCATTGAGTTAGGTGTGCTGGAGCAGGTAAACAAATAAAACTTGCAGGACAGTGGCCTCCAAGGACCCAGGTTGGACACCCCTGAGCTAGAGACTCATTAACTCACAGTAGACTGCACAAATCCCATGAGTTGTAAAGAAGTGGCAATCAAACGAGTGGGGAGGTTGCTGTAAGACTTAGTTGATGTATAATACAACATGAGGAGTTTAATAGGATTACAGAGCAGATTCCCCTGCACATATGTGGGCACTAAACAATTTTCCCAGAATTTCCATCAGAGGTCTCAAACGGAAATATTTGAAACAGCAAGTTTTCAAGAGGATTTTATTAAGTTTAATAAAAAAATATAAAAAAAAATAAGAGGTTGGATCAGAATTGGAACGAGAAGGACTTAAATATACTTGAGTCAGCTTGATTCACCAAAGTGATGGGCAACAATGAAAGACGCTTTCAAAGAATTTCCACATAAAAGAACTGCAGAGTAAGTACATTTTACCTTTTGTAGACATCTGAAGAAGCTAACACTGAACAGAATGGGAGAACAGACTTTCATATTATTATTTTTTGTTTGTTTGTTGAGATAAGGGAAGGACTGTAATATTTTTAGCATTGAAATCTTAAACAAAATCAATATTTTTTATTAAAGTTTTACCCTAAGTAAGATGTAACCTTAAACAGAAACACATTCCATTTATGATGTGATTCTAAGATGGCCATGATGCAAACTCATATTAATTAATTCGCTTAATAGTGTTGCAGCATATGCCTCAGATTCACTGCTGAAGAGATGAATTGTTGATCATCACTTTCAAATCAGCATCATCACTGGGTCATGAGTTGTGACAAGAGTAAAATAGTCCTCACTGTTTCCACTGCGTTACTTGAATAATCAAATAATTCATACTGGAAAAGTGTAAATGCAGTGCCCTTTACTGTGGTTTTATTTCAAAACATAACCTACTTGGGTTTGGTTTCATAAAAAAGGAAATACAGCAAGCTGAATGTTCAGCACCTTCAGAGTTGTGCCCACAGTTATTTATAGTTTTGCATTTGCCCTCCCTGTTCTTTTATCCACATGCAGTGCTGCCCATTTTGACAAGATCTATGAGTTGTTTCACGAAAGCTTTGGGAAAACATCTGGGCAAAGGACTGGTTTAAATATACACTGCAACTAGTAAACATTTATATGAACAAACATATTTTTTTTTCTAACACTGAATGCTGATTTAGTTTTATAAAACAGAAGCAATCGCAGAGGTAATTGAAAGCCTTTGACTACATAATTAACTTGTGAAGACCTGTTGTGTAGATCCTGAAACCTGAGAGTCTGTCGCCTCTGCTGCTACCTGAGCTCAGTCCCTTGTGATGGAGGAAGGACAGCTTAGTTGCACAGAGGTACTCATATGAAGAAGAAGACCTAAAGTCTTGCTGAAAATATATATATTTTTAATAACCAGGAAATTATAAACTGACAGCATTTATTGAATTGTGTCAATGCTGTTAAACTTCTACTGAGGTGGAATTTTCTTTCATTTACAGACTTGAACTTTTAACTCCCAGGCAGCTAACTTGAGCTCACGGGATAATTTCTATAATTATATTAACTTAGTTGATGGGTTTTATTTTTCTCACTGAGCCCTCAGCAACAGGGAGGCACTTCCACTGGAGCTTGAGGAATGACTCTCGAGCACTTTTATTACATGATGATTTGTTATGCTCCTAGCTGAGAGCAGGACAGCTCACACTGTGGCCTCTGCTGAAACAACTGATCCACAGCAGAGGAACAACTGCAGGTAAGGAGGCTCGACAACAGCATGTGCACAGGAGCAGATTTCAGATTAATGACTTTTTGCAAATATTGAATCTGTTTTGAATAAAGAGCCGGTCCATTTTTATGCCTGATTGTTAGAGAAGTTTTTATGTGAGGGATTTCTGCACCATTTTGCTTTTCTCTAGACACTTTTCTACTTCTGACATGTACCCCAAATTTCTATTTTCACATTTATTCCCACAATAGTTCGAACGATCTTTAATGCTCATTAGTAAACGTCGACAATCTTCTAACAGGGATACAGAAAACACAGGTTTAGGTGTAAGCCATTAATGTTATTCTTGTGCTTTTTAATTTTTTTTTTTTTTTTTTTTTTTGTTATATTTTAGAACCTCGTTTTCATTGTGTGTTCCCTGTTTATGGAGTTTGTGTTTTTGCACCATTGTCATGGTTTCTATTCCATTTACATGGGGATTTCAAAATTGCACTTTGACAAGTACAAGCTATATGCTCGTACTACTCCTGTTCTGACTTATAGCTTCTTTGTTGTTAATGTTTTTCCTGTCTTTTCTGTATCCAGATTTTTGTTTGTATCTGCTGTCAGTGGGATTTCTTTAGTCATGTTGCTTGTTTTGTTTGGTTCTTTCTCCGTATAGTGGTTTGGACTTATTCCTTGCATCATTGTTCATGTATTTTATTATTTTCTTTAGACTTCCTCCTTCAGTGTTTCTAACACCCAACATAAACACCACTTTTTTGCCTAGTTAAAGGACTTGTATTTTAGATAACAAAATAAACACAAAGGACCCTTGGGCCAAGTGCCATGTTTTCCTACCCAGCAGATTATAGTCCATGTGACCACATTCCAGTGACCCATGGTCAGGATCATTCCAGCACATCTGACTCAGCTGGACAAATTGCTTTAATACCAAAACCATCATGTAACTGCCAACGCGCAGTGCAGACTTTATGCAGCACATTTATCACCCATATAATCCAACGTTCACTGATCAATAGTGCATGTAAGTTGTTTAACCTAGGAGCATTCTTTAAAATAAACCAGAGAGGGGAATTTTCCTTATATTACAGACCAAATTTATGGATCAAACGTGCCCAGACAAATAAGGAAACAAAAGACCATCAAAATGTGGAAGGTTACACCAGCAGCATGATACATTTAAATGTGCAACGTTTATTATAGCTGTTTTCTTGGTCATCCCACCAGACAAGATCTTTGCTTCAAATTGGAGCATTTCCCATTGGAGTCAACTATGCGTGTCTGTTAACAAGATACAATATCTCATGAACAACTGGATTAAGTTTTGGAGATAATCTTGTTCAAGGGTCTTCCTCAGCAGATGCTCACATGTCACATGATCTCACATTAGATTGCACAAAACATTATTTTCAAGGTTTGGCCAAAACAGCTTCAGCTGCATGATTTCAAATAGAGGATGGTCCTTGTGACAATTTCAAGGATTGAGACCCATTTGGTGCAGGCAGACCACCGAGACCCAGAGGATAATAACAAAAAATGTATTATTATTAAAACACAAAGGCTGGCGAGGCAAAAAACTTACATAAACCAGGATGTGGGTTGCAGAACACAGGGAGCAGCCTATGCATCACAAGGACAATGACCAGAAACCGAGGGAGACAAACAAGCAGACTTAAACGCAAACACTAACGAGACCTAACAAAACAGCTACTATCAGCACATGTGTAGAAAGTAGAAGGGAATAACCAGAGGGAGACCAGGACAAGTACAGAACATGAGAGGGAGCCAGACACCAGGGAAAACATAAACCCTTACTGTACCTCTCCCCCAAGGACATTCGATGACATCTCCAAAACCCCTACACCCCCAAAATGTGGGTGGGGGGAGGACAAAACCGACAGGACAGATGGCACTGGGAAAAACAAGGGAGAACCAAAAGCCTGACAGGGTACACCAGGCGGAAGGCACAACAACACACACAAGGAAACACAAGGATATCAGGCGGCCAGCCATTGCAGCGGCAGAGTTCACATGGGCAAAGTTCAGGTGGGTGGCTGGGAGGCCATCCAAAACTCTGGAGCAGGTCTGTAGCCGGGCCTGTGGGTGCCACAGAATGCCCAAGCAGTGTAGAGACTTTGAGAAGAGGTGAGGACCCAGAGCGAGGTGAGGAGCCTGGACGAGGCAAAGAACCTGGAAGAGGCAAGGAACCTGGAAGAGGCAAGGAGCCTGGAAGAGACAAGGAACCTGGAAGAGGCAAGGAACCTGGAAGAGACAAGGAACCTGGAAGAGGCAAGGAACCTAAATAAGGAGAGGGACCTGGATGAGGAGAGGAACATGGACGAGGAGAGGAACCTGGATGAGGTGAGAAGACCCTAGGCACTGCAGGCAATGTAGAAACCTCAGGCACCACTCAGGACATCTAAGGATGTGGAAACCTCTGAGGATGTGGAACCCACTGCAGGAGACAGTGTGGACCCTATGGCAGGAGGCGGCGTGGACACCATGGCAGGAAGCAGCATAGAAAACAAAAGAAGCTGCCATGGAACCCTTGGGCGATGGAGCTCCCATAGAACCCATCACCCTAGGAAGTGGGAGTGGGAGGAGCCCTCATAGACACCCTCATCAGGACAGGAGGGAGAGGAGTCTGCCTGAACCCCCACTGAGACACTTGATGGCAGTGAGGCTTCTGTTCTGGCCCCCACAGAGACACTCGGAAGTGGGGCATCTGGGCCAGCACCCACAGATACACAAGAGGATGAGAGTGTGTAAAGGTTGTCACACACCAAGACACAGTGAGCAGGGAATGTAGGGTGGATTGGATCCCACACCAAGCGAGGAGTGGTGAGAGGAGTCCTCCAGGACCATCTCTGGGACACTAGAAGCAGGTGGTTCAGTGTCTGTAGCAGGGGGTTCTGGAGCAGGTGAATCTGTGTCTGTAATATGGTGAGCAGGACCCTCACACGACGCAGGGGCTGCAGGAGATATAAAAACTACAGACACTATAGTGGGAACCACTACAGGGGCTCCAGCAGGTGTGAGGTCCCCCTGGTGGCAGAACAGGAAACCATGGGAGCGCCGAGAACACTGATGGAAGATCAGCGTTTCAATAATGAAGACACAGCATACAATGTTCAGGGGACATTCCGACCGCAGGCTCGCCTTCTCTAACCTGTTAAATTACTTCCATTAGTTGGAACATATCTGACTGTTATCATTTATATATTTATGTCAACAAGAGCCAGTTCAAACAAACTTTTTAGTCTCATAATAATTTAAGAAGTTAATTAATCATAAATATCAAGTGCAAACAAGATCAAGTATAAAAGCTTCAATTTAGACTAAAACATAAACAGGATGTTTGGTTTTATTTTTCTACATTTTATGGTTTAAATAAAAGCACCAGTGGAAAATGTTTTTCAACTTAAACAAGTTTCACTGGTCAAGTATTGAAATGATTGAACATTTCCGCGGTCATTCCTCGATGTTCGTTTTAAAAATGTTTGCACTCTTTGTAGACTATTTTGCTCAGACGTTTAAATTTCTGTGGACTCTGCTTATGCTCATTTGCAAACTTTTACTTTTGTGGTGATTATACAGAAAGCACCTGACTCTTCGATACAGTAATGTGATATATGTGTAGGTGACTGCAGAATGAAGTAATGATAATAATAAATAACACTGTAACTTCACAGTCTTCAAAATGTTCCTAAAGCTTTATCCTCAAGAAAAAAAATAAAAATAATGATTAGTATTTTAGTGCTCCTCGAGATTTCAACTTGATCTTTGTTTTTGTGAGTTGCTGTTTCAAACAAAGCTAAACACTACCTGAAAATGGTTTATGTATTTTCTTCGCAGTTGTTGTGGTCATCATTTTTTTTTTTTTTTTTTTAAGTACAGATTTTCAGAGGAGCCAATGAATACTGATTGGTGGTCAATATTTAAGATGCTGAGTAATTATAAGCCTTTGAAAATTGCAACAGCCCACAGTTCTAAATAAAGACTGTGAGTAAACCCTGAGTTAATGAGCTAATCAGGACCAGAGAGCTCGAGAGAATACAACTGAGATCACATTTTATGTCAACCCACACATCTAAATCATAATTCAATTCCTATTGTTCTTATGTAAAGTGTATTTAACAAAAATAATAATATAACATCTTATTTCCTAATTGCTTCTCCACAATGGTTAAACTACGGTATATGTAAAATTAAAAATAAAAAAGCTCTTTTGGATGAAACAGTTCAATAATAAATTATCTGAATGTGGTCATTGTAGACCATTGTATTGTTGCTAGGTGCTCATATAGTAATTTTCTGTAGCAACTACATTAGAAGGTATTTGTGGGTTGAAATTTGAATAAAAAACATAATGATAATAATAAAAAAAAACTTTTCCAGTTTTTGATCTATCTATTTTCTTTTTGATCTAATAATTTTCAGTTTAATAAAAGAGCTTTGTCCTTAATTAGCACATCAGCTCTTTTTTTTGTGTGTGTGTGTGTGTGTGTGTGTGTGTGTGTGTGTGTGTGTGTGTGTGTGTGTGTGTGTGTGTGTGTG